>CM075618.1:811105-831105 GCA_037962945.1 Sarcoramphus papa | reverse complement strand
GGGACGAGGTTTTACCTGATGGGAGTGGGGTAGAGCTCGGTGGTGTAGAGGAAGACGCAGTTGAAGGAGGCGGAGAGGCAACCCTTGCCGACGACGGCCAGCGCCGTGCGCACCGTCTGGAGCTCTGGGGCAGAGAGAGGGGCGGGGTGGGCTCTGCGGTCGGGCGGGAGCCACCTCGGGGACGGGGCGCCGGCGGGAAGGAGAAAGAAAGGAGGACGTAGGGAGGGAGAGGTGGACAGCTAGAGAAGGAATTGGATAGACGGTTGGAGAGGTGGGTGGGTGGGTGAAGGGATGGGTGGGTGGGTGGAGGGATGGTTGGGTGGAGGGATGGGTGGGTGGATGGATGGGTGGGTGGGTGGGTGGATGGATGGATGGGTGGGTGGGTGGATGGGTGGAGGGATGGGTGGGTGGGTGGATGGATGGGTGGGTGGGTGGATGGGTGGAGGGATGGGTGGGTGGGTGGATGGATGGGTGGGTGGGTGGCTGAAGGGTTGGATGGGTGGGTGAAGGGATGGGTGGGTGGATGGAGGGATGGTTGGGTGGAGGGATGGGTGGGTGGGTGGATGGATGGGTGGGTGGATGGGTGGGTGAAGGGATGGGTGGGTGGGTGGATGGATGGGTGGGTGGGTGGGTGGGTGAAGGGATGGGTGGGTGGGTGGATGGATGGGTGGGTGGGTGGATGGGTGGGTGAAGGGATGGGTGGGTGGGTGGATGGATGGGTGGGTGGGTGGGTGAAGGGATGGGTGGGTGGATGGAGGGATGGTTGGGTGGAGGGATGGGTGGGTGGATGGATGGGTGGGTGGATGGGTGGGTGAAGGGATGGGTGGATGGGTGGATGGATGGGTGGGTGGATCGGTGGATGGGTGGGTGGATGGGTGGATGGATGGATGGGTGGATGGGTGGGTGGGTGGAGGGATGGAGGGATGGGTGGATGGGTGGATGGATGGGTGGGTGGATGGGTGGGTGAAGGGATGGGTGGGTGGATGGGTGGATGGGTGGGTGGATGGGTGGATGGATGGATGGGTGGATGGGTGGATGGATGGGTGGGTGGACGGGTGGATGGACGGATGGGTGGGCAGGTGCTTAATTCAAGGGCTGGAGAAGGGCGGGATGGGTGAAGAGCGAAGAGGCCACGTGTGACAGACTGGTGGGGACATGGGTGGCCAGAGCGGCGCAGAAGATCCCCACCACCCCCTCACACCCACCTGTGGAGACAAAGATGTTGGCAATGATGACCAGCCCCGCCAAGAAGAGGGCCACCATGAGTGACACCCGCCGGCCAATGTAGCTGAGGGAGACGGTCACCACCACTTTGGCCGGGAAGTCAACGGCGCCGAAAATCACCTGGATGAGGTAAATGCTGACACCAAAGTTTTGCAGGTCCATGGCCAGCCCGTAGTAGGAGAAGCTGATGGAGAACCTGGAGCGGGGCAGAGAGAGGCCGGGGCCTTGTGGTGGGGTGACCTCCCTGGGCTGTCACCACCGCACGGGACAGGGCAGGGATCTCAGATGGTGGAGAAGAGGGCTGTGGTACCGTTGGATGGCTGGAGTCACTCTTTGTCTGTCCAGCTGTCCATCTTTCCATTCATCCATCCGTACATCTGACCAACTCTCCAACCATCTGTCCATCCAACTATCCATCCATCTATCCATCCTTCCACCCATCCATCCTTCATCCATCCTTCCACCCGTCCTTCCAACCCATCCAGCCTTCCAACCATCCCTCCAACCATCCATCCCTCCACCTCTCCATCCCTCCACTCCCTCACCCTCCCTCCCTCCCTCCTCCTCCTCCTCCTCCTCATCCCCACCAGACGATGGAGAGGCAGAAGAAGATGTGGCGGATGACTGGAGTCCGGACCAGGTCAGAGATGGTGTAGGAGGATTTCAGACCAGCCAACTCCTCCTTCATGTTGGACTTCAGGATCTGGGAGAAGGGGGATAACGGGAGAGGTTGGGGGGCGGAAGGGGTGGGAAACCAAGACTCCACCCACCGTGGGGCCACCGTACCTCCACCGTGATCTTCTCCCCTTCCTCCTTTCTCTTGTTAATCCTGGCCACTCGCTGCAGGACCTTCACAGCCCTCTCGGCTTTGCCGGAGAGCACCAGCCAACGGGCGGACTCAGCCAACCACCTGCAGTCAATGAAGGGGAAACTGAGGCACGAAGAGAGCCCCGCATGTCCCCGTGGCCTTCCCCAAGGGACCCAAGCACCCTACCAGGAGTAGAGGAGGAAGACGAAGAAGGGCAGGGAGACGGTGAGCTGGAGCCAGCGCCAGTGGGGGACAGCGTAGGCCACGCCAGCCAGCAGGATCTGGCCCAGGGTGTAGGCGAAGCCGGTGATGGCCACGGTGATGGCACGGTAGGGCGTGGGGATCCACTCCACCACTGCAAGGGACCACGGGGACACGTCTGACTCGGTGTCCCCCCCTCCTTGTGAACGTGGCCTCCCCATCACGTCCAGATGCATCCGCACCACACGGCCCCATCCGTGGCCATGGTGATGTCCCCACCAGTGACCACTGGGATGTCCCCATCAGCAGCCATAGGGACGTCTCCATCTGTAGAGAGGGGGATGTCCCCAACCGTGGCCGTTGGGGACATCCGCATCCGTGGCCACGGTGATGTCCCCATCCATGGCCATTGGGACGTCCCCACCCATGGCCACGGTGATGTTGCCATCCATGGCCATTGGGTTGTCCCCACCCATGGCCATTGGGACGTCCCCATCCATGGCCATGGTGATGTCCCCACCCATGGCCACAGTGATGTCCCCACCCATGGCCATTGGGACGTCCCCACCCATGGCCATTGGGACGTCCCCATCCATGGCCATGGTGATGTCCCCACCCATGGCCACGGTGATGTTGCCATCCATGGCCATTGGGACATTGCCACCCATGACCATTGGGGTTGTCCCCACCCATGGCCATTGGGACTTCCCCACCCATGGCCACGGTGATGTTGCCATCCATGGCCATTGGGATGTCCCCACCCATGGCCATGGTGATCTCCCCACCTATGGCCATTGGGACGTCCCCACCCATGGCCATTGGGACGTCCCCACCCATGGCCATGGTGATGTTCCCACCCATGGCCATGGTGATGTTGCCATCCATGGCCATTGGGACGTCCCCACCCATGGCCATTGGGGTCGTCCCCATCCATGGCCATACCGATTGTCCCCACCCAGGTCCCCGTGGTCATCCTCATCCCTGTCCCCTCACCCAGGCAGGCGATGCTGAGGCCGAAGCCGGAGAGGGCCATGCCACCGGCGAAGCGGAAGACGCAGTAGGACGCGTAGTTGGGGGCGAAGGCCGTGCAGGTCCCCATCACCCCCAGCTGCAGGTAGGACCACATCAACATGGCCTTGCGCCCAAACCTGCGAGAGGGAGGCACTGGGTGCCGCTGGGTGCCACTGGGTGATGGTTTGTCCAACGCCCCGTGGGGAAACTGAGGCACGGGGAGGGGTCTCTGCTGCTTTTACCTGTCCGAGAGGCCCCCCAGGACCAGGGCGCCCACCAGGACCCCAGCCATGTAGATGGACTGGGCCATCTGCCGGAGCTGCCGGTAGCCGCAGACGAGGTCCCACTACGGGGACGGGGCTGAGGTGAGGACGCCCTCTCCTCTCCTTCCACCCGCCGGTCCCGCCTCTTTTCTCCTGCCCAGCCATCCCATCTGCGCCACCACCTCCATCCCACATCAGCCCCATTGCCCCATCTTCCCCATACGGCTCCATCTCCACCCCTCCAGCTCCATACGGCTCCATCTCCACCCTCCAACCCTATGTGGCTCCGTCTCCATCCCTCTGTCTCCATACAGTTCCATTTCCATACAGCTCCGTCTCCACCCTCCAACCCTATATGACTCCATCTCCACCCCTCTGTCTCCATACAGTTCCATCTCCATACGGCTCCATCTCCACCCTCCAACCCTATATGGCTCCATCTCCACCCCTTCATCTCCATACAGCTCCATCTCCATACGGCTCCATCTCCACCCCTCCAGCTCCATACGGCTCCATCTCCACCCTCCAACCCTATATGACTCCCTCTCCACCCCTCCAGCTCCATATGGCTCCATCTCCATCCCTCCAGCTCCATATGGCTCCATCTCCATCCCTCCAACCCTATATGACTCCCTCTCCACCCCTCCAACCCTATATGGCTCCATCTCCACTCCTCCATCTCCATATGGCTCCATCTCCACCCCTCCAACCCTATATGGCTCCATCTCCACCCCTTCATCTCCATACAGCTCCATCTCCATACGGCTCCATCTCCATCCCTCCAACCCTATATGACTCCCTCTCCACCCCTCCAGCTCCATATGGCTCCATCTCCATCCCTCCAACCCTATATGACTCCCTCTCCACCCCTCCAGCTCCATACGGCTCCATCTCCATCCCTCCAGCTCCATATGGCTCCATCTCCATCCCTCCAACCCTATATGACTCCCTCTCCACCCCTCCAACCCTATATGGCTCCATCTCCACTCCTCCATCTCCATATGGCTCCATCTCCACCCCTCCAACCCTATATGGCTCCATCTCCACCCCTTCATCTCCATACAGCTCCATCTCCATACGGCTCCATCTCCATCCCTCCAACCCTATATGACTCCCTCTCCACCCCTCCAGCTCCATACGGCTCCATCTCCATCCCTCCAGCTCCATATGGCTCCATCTCCATCCCTCCAACCCTATATGACTCCCTCTCCACCCCTCCAACCCTATATGGCTCCATCTCCACCCCTTCATCTCCATACAGCTCCATCTCCATACGGCTCCATCTCCATACAGTTCCATCCCTCCATCCCCGTCCCCCTGTCCCCACCTTGGTGAGATGCTGGTGGCCACGCGGACGCTGTGGTCACCTTCCCACCCCACCTCACCCTCCCTACGTCCCCCGTCCCCACCTCGGTGACGATGGTGGCCACGTAGATGCTGCGGTCGTAGTCCCAACCGTCGTGGCAGGGCTCGGTGGGCCGGGGGCCGGTGCTGCCGTTGGCGGGGGACGAGGCCACGTAGCGCCGGCACGATCCCAGGGTGGCATCGGGGAACCCCAGGGTGCCATTGGACCACCCCAGGGTGGCACCGGCAGGACCCAGGGTGCCATTGGAAGACCCCAAGGTGGCATCAGGCTGGATGTGGGTGCCATCAGGGGACCCCGGTGTGCCACCAAGCGTGACGTGGGTGGCAGCGGGGACGTGGGTGCCATCGGGGGACCCCAGGTTGCCATCGGGGGACCTCAGGTTGCCATCGGGGGACCTCAGGGTGGCACCAGGGGACCCCAAGGTGCCATCAGGAGACCTCAGGATGGCGTTGGAGGACCTCAAGGTGCCATCGGAGGCCTCTGAGGTGCCATCGGGGGTGGTTCCAGGTGGTCTTGAGGGGGCACCGGGGACACTTGGGGTGGCATCGGGGATACTCGGGGTGCCACCGGGACCGGGGGTGCCACCGGGACTGCGGCAGCGGTGGGGGGGGACAGCGGCGGTGAAGTTCTGCAGCAGGTTGTGGCTGGCCATCAGCAGGATGGGCACCGCCAGCAGCGCCGTCTGCAGCACCTGGAAGCGGCCCAGCCCCCCGACCTGCGCCAGCACCGCCCCGAACGGCATCCTGGGGCGCGGGGACACCGTCACCCGCCGGGGACACCGTCGGACACAGGGATCACCGCTGGGCACGAGGGCGTGGGGAACATCATCACTCATGGGGCCACCACCACCCACGGGGACACCACCACCCATGGGGACACCACCACCCACAGGGCCACCATCACTCATGGGGACACCATCACCCATGGGCCACCACCACCCACGGGGACACCACCACCCATGGGGACACCATCACCCACAGGGCCACCATCACTCATGGGGCCACCATCACCCATGGGGACACCACCACCCACAGGGCCACCATCACTCATGGGGACACCACCACCCATGGGGACACCATCACCCACGGGGACACCACCACCCACGGGGACACCATCATTCATGGGGCCACCATCACCCATGGGGACACCATCACCCATGGGGCCACCACCACCCACGGGGACACCACCACCCACAGGGACACCACCACCCATGGGGCCACCATCACTCATGGGGCCACCATCACTCATGGGGCCACCACCACCCATGGGGCCACCACCACCCGCGGGGACACCACCACCCGCGGGGACACCACCACCCACGGGGACACTGTCATTCACAGGGACACCATCGCCCATGGGGACGCCATCACAGGGGACATTGCCGCCCGTGGGGACGTGGGACACCAGCGTTGCGCGGCCACGGGTCAGACACCAGCAAGAGCGTTGAGATGGGGACACCAGGCCGTGGGGACGGGGCAGGGGACAGGGACAAAGACACGGGGACACAGGACCGCGGTGGCACGGGTCGGACACGGGGAGGGGACATGGATCGGCGAGGGACGGTGTCACCGCTTGCGTCACAGGTCCCCAACCCCTCCCGATGTCCCCATCCCCTCCCAGCGGGTCCCCGTCCCTGCTCCACCTCAGCGCGGCTCCCTGGGGACAGGGACATCCGGCCAGCTGTGACACCCGTGTCCCCAAGGTGAAGGGTCCCTTCTCTGATGTCCCCAGCACGTCCTGGTCCCGTGTCCCCTGGTCCCCAGGGCACCCCACGTCCCCTCTCCAACGTCCCCTCTCCAACGTCCCCCCATCCCCTCCATGTCCCAAACCTCTTCTGGTGTCCCCAATGTCCCCTGCTCCCCAACCCCTCCTTGATGTCCCCAACTTGTCCTCGCTTCGATGTCCCCAACCTCTTGACGTCCACCTTGTGTCACCAACACATCTCCCAGCCCCTCCGTGATGTCCCCAACCTGCCCTGCTCCCTGCTCCCCCCCTCAGTGTCCCCAACCTGTCCCCAACCTGTCCTCGCATGCTAGTCCAACGTCCCCATCCCCTCCCTGATGTCCCCAACCTGTCCCACATCCCCACCAGGACATCCCCAACCCGGCCCACTGTCCACCTCCATGATGTCCCCAACTTGTCCCACGTCCCCTCTGCAATGTCCCCAACCTCTCCCCACGTCCCCAACCCATCCCACGTCCCCTCCATGATGTCCCCAACCCATCCCACGTCCCCTCTGCGAAGTCCCCAACCCCTCTCTGATGTCACCAACCTGTCCCACGTCCACTCCATGATGTCCCCGACCCCTCTCTGACGTCCCCAACTCAACCTAGATCCCCTCCGCGATGTCCCCAACCCCTCTCTGATGTCCCCAACTCATCCCACGTCCCCTCCATGATGTCCCCAACCCCTCCATGACGTCCCCAACCCATCCCACGTCCCCTCCATGATGTCCCCAGCCCCTCTCTGACGTCCCCAACTCATCCTAGATCCCCTCCGCAATGTCCCCGACCCCTGATGTCCCCAACCCATCCCACGTCCCCTCCATGATGTCCCCAACCCCTCTCTGACATCCCCAACCCATCCCACGTCCCCTCCATGATGTCCCCAACCCCTCTCTGACGTCCCCAACTCATCCCACGTCCCCTCCACAACGTCCCCAACCTGTCCCCACATCCCCAACCCATCCCACGTCCCCTCCATGATGTCCCCAACCCCTCTCTGACGTCCCCAACTCAACTTAGATCCCCTCCGCGATGTCCCCAACCCCTCTCTGATGTCCCCAACCCATCCCACGTCCCCTCCATGATGTCCCCAACCCCTCTCTGACGTCCCCAACCCATCCCACGTCCCCTCCATGATGTCCCCAACCCCTCCATGACGTCCCCAACCCATCCCATGTCCCCTCCACGATGTCCCCAACCTCTCCCCACGTCCCCAACCCATCCCACCTCCCCGCCATGCCCCTCGACGTCCCCAACCTGTCGTCCCCGTCCCCCCCCTGCCCCCCCCAGGCTGTGTGTCCCCCCCCCCCCGCCACCCGCTGGTACCTGGCCTCCTCGGGGTGACGTCCCCGTCCCCGGGGTCCCCCCGGCCGCTGGCCCCGTTATATAAGGCGAAAAGCGGCTCTTTTGGTTAAAGTGTCACCGGGATTAGGCCGGGGGGGGGGGGGGGGAGGAGGCGGATTCCAGCGCCGCGGGCGATCGGACGCCTGGGGCCACCGGACGCCTGGGTCCCCCCGCCCGCCGGCCCCATACGCGCCCGGAGGGGCCTATAGAGCCCCTATAGGGTAGGCCACCCTGTAGATCAATACCCGCCCCCCCCCCCAACTTAGGACCACCCCCCCACACACACCCACCCACCCCTGCCCCGTCTCTGGTCCCCTAAGTAACCCCTATAGGGCCCCAATGCTGCCTACAGGGATCCTATAGATCCCCCAAGAGCCCCTATAGATGCCTATAGCAGATCCCTAAGGATCCCCCCACAGCCCCTCCAGAACTTCCCGTGGGACCCTATAGACCGCCTGTAACTTCCCATGGAGCCTCTCCAAGATGCCCTACAGGCCCCTATACATCCTTTATAGACATCTATAGATCTCTTATGTGCTCTTATAGACCCTTATAGCCTCCTATGGGCCTCTATAAACCCCATACAGACTCTTACAGATTCCCTACAGACCCTTATAGATCCTTATAGCCCCCTCTATATCCCATCTGGTCCCCATACACCTCTTTAAATGCCCTACTGCTCCCCCCATAGACCCTCTATAGCCCCCTCTAGACTCCCTATGGAGCCCTACAGCTCCCTATAGATCCCTTATGGGTTTCTATAGACTCTTATAAACCATCTTACAGACTCCTATAGGCCCTATAAAGCTCTCTACAGCTCCTATAGGCCCCTATAAACTCCCTCTGTCCTCCTAGAGGTCCCTATAACCCCCCTATGACCTCCCATAGACCCTCTACAGGCTCCTATAAGCCCCTACAAACGCCCTTATGGGCTCCTATAGGTGTCTATAGCTCCCAAGAGCTCCTATAATCCCTATAAAACCTCCTGAAGGCTCCTATAAGCCGCTATAAACTCCCCTATGGCCTCCTTTAAGTCCATATAACCCCCCCAAGAGACTCCTATAGAACCTGTAAGTGCCGCTAAGGGCTCCTATAGCTCTCTATAATGTCCCTATAGGTCGGCCGGCCACTCCCCCAGGTTCTCTGCTGCCCCCTAATGGTCGAAAAGAGAACCTAGGGTCCAGGACCGGGGGGCACCCAGGCGCCTGGGGTGGGGGGGGCACCCAGGCGTTTGGGGTGGGGGGGGGCACCCAGGCGCCTGGGGTGGGGGGGGCACCCAGGCGTTTGGGGTGGGGGGGGCACCCAGGCGCCTGGGGTGGGGGGGGCACCCAGGCGTTCGGGGTGGGTGGGGGCACCCAGGCGTTTGGGGTGGGTGGGGGCACCCAGGCGTTTGGGGTGGGGGGGCACCCAGGCGTCTGAGGTGGGGGGGTGGGGGGGCACCCAGGCATTTGGGGGAGGACCCAGGCGTCTGGGGTGGGGGGGCACCCAGGCGTTTGGGGTGGGGTGGGGCACCCAGCCGTCCGGGGTGGGGGGGGCACCCAGGCATTTGGGGTGGGGGAGCACCCCAGCGTTCGGGGTGGGGGGGGCACCCAGGCGTTCGGGGGAGGACCCAGGCGTCTGGGGTGGGGGGGCACCCAGGCGTTCGGGGTGGGGAGGCACCCAGGCATCCGGGGGGGGGGGGGGGGGCACCCAGGCATCTGGGGAAGGACCCAGGCGTCCGGGGTGGGGCAGCACCCAGGCGTTCGGGGTGGGGGGGCACCCAGGCGTTCGGGGTGGGGGGGGCACCCAGGCGTTTGGGGTGGGGGAGCACCCCGGCGTTCGGGGTGGGGGGGGCACCCAGGCGTACGGAAACGGGAACTTTATTGAGCCGATACAAAACCCCCCGACTCGTTAAAAGCCACCAAAGGGCCCCAAAACCAACACCCCCTCCCCCCCCTTCTACCCCCCTCCCCCCCCCCCCCCCCCAAAAAAGGGGACCCAGGCATCGGGGAGGGGGGACCCAGGCATCCAGGCTGAGCTCCCCCTGCCCCCCCCCCCCCCGAGAACGGACACAACTCGTCACACCAGTGCTCTCAACCCAGTGGGGTGGGGGGGGAGGGCTCCCAGTACCGCTCCCAGCCCCCAACTGGTCCGAGACCCCCGCTCCCAGTAAGACCATACTGGAAAGTAGCGCCCGGCCCCAAAATGGGTTGAAATCCTGGATAAACAGGCAAAAAGGAGGCGGCGAGGGGGGGGGGAGGCGGCGCTAGGAATCGTAGTCTTCATCCTCTTCCTCCTCCTCGCGGGCGCGGGGGGGGCCGGGGGCTGGGGGGAGCCCCCCTGGGAGCCCCCCCGGGAGGGTGGGGGGTCCCAGGGGTGCGAAGGGCACCCCGGGGCTGCGGGAGAGGGGTCAGTGGACCCAGACGTCTGGGGGGGGGGGGGGTCCCACGTAACCCCCCCCTCCCCCAAGCCCCCCCCCCACCCCCCAAGGGACCCAGGCATCCGGGTGCACCCCCCACCCCCATGCAGGGGGTACACCCAACTCCCCCCCCCCTTAAAGACCCAGGTTTTGGGGTGTTCTCCTCCTCCCCCCCCCCCCAAAAAAGGGCCCCAGGGGGCCGGGGCTGGTACCTGGCGAAATTGAGGGGGGGTCGGGTGGGGGGGGGCTGGGGCGTCTCCTCCTCCCCATCGCTGTCGCTGTCCTCAGAGTCCTCCTGGGTGGGGGGGGGGGACGGACACAAGGGGGTGGGGGGGGACACACGATGATAGCGAGGGGACTCAAGCATCCGGGCACCCCCCCCCCCACCCAAAGGAACCCCAGTTTCACCCCCCAGGGCACCCAAGTGTCCCAGCACGCCCCCCCCCACCCCACAGAGAACCCCACCCTGTGGGTATAGGGGAGCCAGGCATCTGGGTGCTCCCCCCCACCTCCAAGGGGACACCCCCCCCCCCCCCAAACTCCCCAGGAACCCCCCCCACCCTCAAAGGACCCAGGCACCCACACCCAAACCAGGGGACTCAGGCATCCGGGCACCCCTCCACCTCCATGGGGACCCCCCCACCCACCCCCCCCTCCACTGGGACCCCCCCACCCCCCCCTCCAGGGGACCCAGGCATCCGGGCACCCCCCCACTTCCACGGGGACCCCCCCACCCCCCCTTCCAGGGGACCCAGGCATCCCGGCACCCCCCCACCTCCACGAGGACCCCCTCCAACCCCCCCCCCCCCCCCCCAAGGGGACCCAAGCCTCCGGGTGCTGCCCCCCCACCCCCCCCACCTCCTGCTCCGAGTCCGTCCCCGACTGTTTGGGGTCCTTCCCCTTCGCCCCGGGACCCCCGTTCTTCCGGCCGGCGCCCGGGCGGCGACCCCTGTAACAGATGGAGCCCCCCCAATTCTCCTCTCAGGGACCCAGGCATCCGGGGGCCCCCCCTTACTCCAGAACACCCCCCCCCAACATTCTCAGGGGACCCAGGCATCCGGGGGACCCCCCTTACCCCACAACACCCCCCCCCCGCCATTCCCAGGGGACCCAGGCATCCCGGGGACCCCCCCTTACCCTAGAACATCCCCCCCCAACATTCCCAGGGGACCCAGGCATCCGGGGGACCCCCCTTACCCCACAACACCCCCCCCCAATTCCCAGGGGACCCAGGCATCCGGGGGACCTCCCTTACTCCAGAACACCCCCCCCCCCCAACATTCCCAGGGGACCCAGGCATCCGGGGGACCCCCCCTTACCCCACAACACCCCCCCCCCGCCATTCCCAGGAAACCCAGGCATCCGGGGAACCCCCCCTTACCCCACAACACCCCCCCTGCCATTCCCAGGGGACCCAGGCATCCGGGGGACCCCCCCTTACCCCAGAACACCCCCCCCCCAACATTCCCAGAGGACCCAGGCATCCGGGGGACCCCCCTCACCCCACAACAGCCCCCCACCACCATTCCCAGGGGACCCAGGGATCCGGGGGGGGGACCCCACCTTCGGGGTCCCCGCTCGCCCTCGCCGTGGGGCTCCTCGCCCTCTCCCTGCATGTCCGGCACGGCCGCTACCAAATCCTTCAGGAAATCGAATTGCTGCTCCAACTCGATGCATTGCTTCCTGAAAAAGGGGGTGGGGCTCAGAAAACCACGCCCATGCACCACACCCATCCACAAGCCCCACCCTTTGCTCCTAAACCCCGCCCCTAACACCAAGTTTTAGCATAAGTCTTTGAAAAGGGGGAGCTGGGAAACTGAGGCACGGAGTGCAAAGCGGGCTCAGGCATTTGGGGGAACCTTCGCCACCCCCCCAGAGGGGACCCAAGCACCCAAGGATCCTTCCCTGGGTGTATCTGGGGGACCCTCACCCACCTTTGGGGGACACCCCCCCCCAAAAAGGGGACCCAAGCATCCGAGAATCCTTCCCCACCCTCCCCAAGCATCTGGGGGACCCTCACCCCGCCCCCGCAAAGGACACCCAGGGATCCAGGGGAGCCTTCCCAAGGGGGACCCGGGTATCCGAGGGACCCTCACCCACCCCCAAGAAGCACCCAGGTGTCTGGGGGACGCTTCCCCACCCCCCCCAAAAGGGGACCCAGGCATCGGGGGGGGGGGGGAGCGGGACTCACAGATGGGAGGTGGTCATGGTCTTGGCGTTACGGGACTGGGTCACGTGACACGCCTTCCGGAGCAGCGACTCCAGGAAAAGCTCCAGCGCCCGGGCTGCGTCGCTAAGGACCCCCACGGACCCAAGCGGCCGGGCCCCGCCCCTGCCCCTCCCCCAGCCCCGGGGGACCCAGGCACCCAGACTAGCCCAACCCCCCCCCACCCCCCCCCTCCATGGGACCCAAGCATCCCGGGTAAGGGGACCCAGGAATCCGGGGCCGGGGGGGACCCCGGGGGGACCCAGGCATCTGGGGTGGGGGGGACCCAGGTGTCTGGGACTAGGGGGGGACCCTGGGGGGACCAAGGTGTCCAGGGTGGGGGGACCCAGGCGTCCGGGGTGGGTGGGGGGATCCTGAGACCCCAGGGGGACCCAGGCGTCCAGAGTGGGAGGACCCAGGTGTCTGAGACCGGGGGGGACCCCAGGGGGACCCAGGCGTCCAGGGTGGGGGGACCCAGGCGTCCAGGGTGGGGTGGGGGGGGGATCCCCGGGGGACCCAGGCATCCGGGAGGATACAGATGATGACGGGGACAGCAGCCGCCACCTTCCCGATCTCCTCGTCCGTCTGCATGATCTTCTTGATCCGCGCCTACAGGGAAGAGGGAAACTGAGGCACAGCTGTGCTCCCGAGAAGCCACGCCCCTGCCTAGGCCACACCCATGCCATAACCCCCACCCCCAATCTGAGGCCACACCCCCCCAACACCATGCTCTCACCTGGACCTGGGAGGGAGGGAGGAGCAATACGCCCTCACCCCTGCACAGGCCACACCTACTCCATAAAGCCATGCCCCATCCAAAGACCGCACCCCTCAAAGCACCACCCCCTACATGACACCACACCCCCATCTCCATTCTCTCACCTGGGCCTGGAAGTAAGAGCCCCGCCCCACACACAGGCCCCGCCTCTACCTGAAGCAGCCAAACTCCCTCAAGCTCCGCCCTCCCCGTGGCCACACCCCCCAGCTCCATCCCCTCACCTGGGCCCAGAAAAGATGAAGGGAGGTGAGCCCTGCCTCCTCCATAGGCCCCGCCCACTCCCACAGGCCCCGCCCCTTCCCCGAGGCCACGCCCTCAGCGGAGATGAGCCCTGTGCAAGGCAAGACCCCCAGCCCCTCGCTCAAAACTCCCTCAGGCTCCACCCCGAAGAAGGGCACGCCCCTCCCCAAGCCACGCCCCTCCCGACCACCACGGGGGAACGCCCACCCCTCCCCGTTGCCATGGTGATGCCAGCCCCCCCCACACCCCAACCGCCCCGGGCCCGGCCCTCTCCGCTGACCGGCGGGAACCGCGCGTTGTATTTCTTCTTCTTGCTCGGCATCGCCCCGGCCCCGGCCCCGCTGGATCCCGCTCGGGCCCGGCCCCGGCCCCGCTGGGCCGCTCCCGGCCGCTCCCCGCCGCCTCCCGGCGCCCACCCCGGTCCCGCTCCGCTCCTCCGCGGCCTGCCGCTCGACCCGCCCCGCCCCTTCCGGGACGAAGGCCCTCCTCTTCCGGCAGGCGCTCCGCCCCGCCTGCGCAGCACTCGCTAACGCCTTCCCCGGCTCCGCCTCCTGCCGAGCCACACCTCCCCCCGTCGTCGGCCACACCTCCTCAACCCAGACCCGCCTTCTCCGCGCCAGCCACGCCTCCCCAGCCCAGACTCCGCCTCCCCGCGCCAGCCACGCCCCCCAGCGCTGTCAATCAAAGGGCGACCTGGCCTTGGACCGTTTATTGGGGTGACCCCAGTGGGGTGGGGGAGGGGCAGGGTGGGGGAGGGGGCGGGGCTTCCCCCCCTCCCCCCAAAGGCACTTTGGTTCCGGAGGGGCGGGCTTAATGCTGGCGGGGGGGCGACCGTGCTCCCATTGGCTGCAGCGCCCCGAGGGGGCGGGGCAAAGGGACAGTGGCCGGGGGGGGGGACACCCCCCGAGGACTCCCAGTGACACCACACCACCCCCCCCAGTACCCTCTCAGTAGCTCCCAGTTGCAGTCCCATGGTCCCCAGTAGCTCCCAGTTGCCTCCCAGTCATGCCCAGTAGCTCCCACTGGTCCCTTGGGACACTCCCAGTAGCCCCTCAGGGCTTCCCAGTAGCTCCCAGTAACCTCCCAGAAACCCCCAGTCCCCCTGAGAAACCCCATCAGCTTCCAGCGACCCTCAGTATCCACTCAGTTGCCTCCCAGTGATTCCCAGTTGCATCCTGGCAGCTCCCAGTGCCACCCAGTAGCTCCTTAGGACTGCTCTCTTCCACCTAGAAGTCTCCCAGTGACTCCCAGTAAGCCCCAGTGCCCCCTACAAGCCTCCCAGTGACTCCTAGTATCCCCTCCAGTTGCTCCCAGTGATCCCCCCCAGAGCCCTCCCAGTAGGCTCTCAGCTCCCCCTAGAAGTCTCCCAGTGCCTCCCAGTAGCCCCCAGTCACTCCCAGTGCCCCCTAAAAGCCTCCCAGTAGCCCCCCAGCTCCCCCTAGAAGCCTCCCAGTAGCCCCCCACCTCCCCCCAGTGCCCCCTAAAAGCCTCCCAGTAGCCCCCCCGAACCCTTCCAGTAGCCCCCCCAGTAACCCCTAGAACCCTCCCAGTAACCCCCCACTTCCCCCTAAAAGCCTCCCAGTGCCTCCCAGTAGCTCCCCAGTCCCCCCTAGAACCCTCCCAGTAGCTCCCCAGTCCCCCCTAGAACCCTCCCAGAAGTCCCCCCAGTCCCCCCTAAAAGCCTCCCAGTGACTCCCAGTAACCCCCTCCAGTCCATCCCAGTTAGGAGGAGGGGAACTGGCTGAGGAAGGCACTGAAGTCCAGGTCCCCCAGGGAAGGCAGCGAGTCCTCGGGGGCCCCCCCTCCCCCCAAATCAGGTCCCCCCCCAACTCAGGACCCCCCCCCAACTGGGGACCCCCCCCAGTTTCGGGGCCCCCCCCCGGGGGCTGACTCTGCACCAGCCGAGTGATGGCTTCGGGGTACGACATCAGCATGGGTGGACCCCCAAAATCTTGGGGGGCCCCCCCAAAATCAGAAACCCCCCCTCCAAAATCAGGGGGGGGCTCCCCAAAACCTGGGGGGGGGTCGGGGGGGCCCAACAAGCGCTGGACGTCGGCGGCGTTGATGGTATCGAGGGGGGGAAAGGGGGGTCCCCCAAGAGCGCCCCTAAATCCAAAGGGGGGGCTCCCCCCCCCCCGCTGCCCCCTCCTCCCGGGGGGGACCCCTCTTCGAACTGCAGCTGCAGCAGGGCCTCAGCCAGGGGCTCCGGTTCGGGGGGGGGCCCCCCCAAGAGCCCCCCAAAAGAGAAGGAGGGGGCTGGGGGGAGAGCTGGGGGGGGGGGGGAAGGGGTGAGGGAGGGGCTCGACCCCCCCATTTGCCCCCCAAATTGCCCCCCAACCCCCCATTTGCTCCCTTTTTGCCCCCCCCAATTTGCCCCCCCCAATTTGCCCCCCCCCTTTGCCCCCTAAGCCCCCCCATTCCCCCCAACCCCTTTGCCCCCCAATTTACTCCTTTGCCCCCCAATTTGCCCCCCCCTTTGCCCCCTAAGCCCCCCCATTCCCCCCAACCCCTTTGCCCCCCCAATTTACTCCTTTGCCCCCCCCATTTACCCCCCACCCCTTTGACCCCCCCAACCCCCCCGTTAGCCCCCCTTTTGCCCCCCACCCCCTTTCTGCCCCTCATTTGCCCCCCCAATTTACCCCCCCTTGCCCCTCACCCCCATGTCCTCATTACCCTCACCCCCCCTTTTTGCCCCCCCAAATTTGCGCCCCCCCCCCCCCCCCCCCGGGCTCACCCATGCTGGGGGGGGGCTGGGGGGCCGGGGGGGGCCGCGAGGGCACCGCGATGCGCCGGGGGGGCCGGGGCTCGGAGGGTGCCGGGCCTGGGGGGGGGGGAAGATGGGGGGGGCACCATCAGGGACCCCAATACCCCCCCACGGACCCCAATACTCCCCCAGCACCCCAAATAACCCCCCAGGGACCCCAATACCCCCCCAGGGACCCCAATACCCCCCCCCGGCCCCCAAATACCCCCCCAAGACACCAAATACTTCCCTGGGGACCCCAAATATCCCCCCAGGGCCCCCCCAGGGACCCCAATCCTCCCCCAGCACCCCAAATAACCCCCCAGGAACCCCCAATACCCCCCAGGGACCCCAACACCCCCCAGGACCCCC
The DNA here is from genome assembly GCA_037962945.1 of Sarcoramphus papa. Taxonomy (NCBI): domain Eukaryota; kingdom Metazoa; phylum Chordata; class Aves; order Accipitriformes; family Cathartidae; genus Sarcoramphus; species Sarcoramphus papa. The sequence continues at coordinate 814,427 of CM075618.1, read as the reverse complement.
CCCAGGGACCCCAATACTCCCCCAGCACCCCCAAATAACCCCCCAGGGAACCCCAATACCCCCCCAGGGACCCCAATACCCCCCTAGGGATTCCCAATACCTCTTCTAGACCCCCCCAGGGACCCCAAATACCCCCTTGGGACCCCAATACCCCCGCCCAGGGACCCCAATATCCCCCCGAGACCCCAAATACTCCCCAGGGACCCCCAATACTCCACAGGAATCCCCAATATCCCCCCCCCAGAACCCCCCCGAGACCCTCATCCCCCCCCAGGGACCCCAATAGCCCCCTAGGGCCCACCCCAGGGACCCCAATATTCCCCCAGCACCCCAAATAACCCCCCAGGGACCCCCAATACCCCCCCAGGAACCCCAATCACCCCCTGAGACCCCCAGTCCCCCCCGGGCCCCCCCCCAAACCCCCCCGTCCCCCACCGGGCAGGGGGCTGCGCTGGACGAAGGAGCGGAAGGTCTCACGGGTACGCTTGCGCTTCTCCTCGATGCACTGCAGGTCCCCTGCGCCAGTAAGCCCCAGTTACCTCCCCAGTAACCCCCAGTTACCTTCCAGTTACCTCCCAGTCACCCCCAGTCACCTCCCAGTCGCACCAGTTACCTCCCAGTCACCTCCCCAGTCACCCCCAGTCACCTCCCAGTCACACCAGTTACCTCCCAGTCACCCCCCAGTCACCCCCCAGTCACCCTCAGTTGTTTCCAGTCACTTCTAGTTGCTTCCAGTCACCTCCCAGTCACACCAGTTTCCTCCCAGTTACCTTCCAGTCACCCCCAGTTACTTACAATCAGCTCTAGTCACCTCCCAGTAACCCCTAGTGACCTCCCACTCATCCCCAGTGACCTCCCACTCACACCAGTTACCTTCCAGTCACCTCCCAGTCACCCCCCCAGTCACCCTAGTGACCCCAGGAACCCAGGAGCACCCCAAGGGGACAAAAAGGACCCAGGGGTGCCCCCAGGGTGCCAGGCATGCCCCCAGGGTGCCCCCAGGGACCCAGGTATTCCCCTAAGGGACCCAGGAGCACCCCAAGGGGACAACAGGGACCCAGGTATTCCCCTAAGGGACCCAGGAATGCCCCAAGGGGACCCAGGAGCACCCTAGGGTGACAAAAAGGACCCAGACGTGCCCCCAGGGACCCAGGAGCACCCCAAGGGGACAAAAAGGACCCAGGGGTGCCGCCAGGGACCCAGGCATGCCCCAAGGGACCCAAGAATGCCCCAAGGGGACCGAGGAGCACCCCAAGGGGACAAAAAGGACCCAGGCGTGCCCCCAGGGACCCAGAAGCACCCCAGGGGGACAAAAAGGACCCAGGGGTGCCGCCACGGACCCAAGTGTTCCCCTAAGGGACCCAGGAATGCCTCAAGGGGACCCAGGAGCACCCCAAGGGACCCAGGAGCACCCCAAGGGGACAAAAAGGACCCAGGAGTGCCCCAAGGGGACCCAGGAGCACCCTCGGAGGACAAAAAGGACCGAGGCGTGCCTCCAGGGACCCAGGAGCACCCCAGGGGGACAAAAAGGACCCAGGCGTGCCTCCAGGGACCCAGGAATACCCCCAGGGACCCAGGAGCACCCCAAGGGGACCCAGGAGCACCCTAGGAGGACAAAAAGGACCCAGGGGTGCCCCCAGGGTGCCAGGCATGCCCCCCAGGGTGCCCCCAGGGACCCAGGTATTCCCCTAAGGGACCCAGGAGCACCCCAAGGGGACAACAGGGACCCAGGTATTCCCCTAAGGGACCCAGGAGCACCCCAAGGGGACCCAGGAGCACCCTAGGAGGACAAAAGGGACCCAGGGGTGCCCCCAGGGTGCCAGGCATGCCCCCCCGGGTGCCCCCAGGGACCCAGGTGTTCCCCTAAGGGACCCAGAAATGCCTCAAGGGGACCCAGGAGCACCCTAGGAGGACAAAAGGGACCCAGGGGTGCCCCCAGGGTGCCAGGTCTGCGCCTCCCCCCCGCCCCGTGGCGGTACCGTGGTGGGGCAGGTAGCGGAAGTCCATGGGCTCGCTGCGCTCGCGGTCGGAGGGGCGCTGGAGCTGCATGCGGACGGTGACGGGCTGCCGCAGCGCCGGCTCCCGGTAAGGCGGCGTGCGGAAGACGATGGCGACCTGGCGGTGAACGTCGGCCTGCGCGAAGGAGCCCTTCGCCTCCCAGCCCTCCGCCGAGAAACGCACCTCGATGTCCTCTGCGGGTGGCGAGGGGTTCATGGGGAGGGGGGGGGGACGGGGATGGGGGGACCCCGGCATCTGGGGGGGACCCAGGGGCTTGGGGGGAGCCAGGCATCTGGGGGACCCAGGTGTTCAGGGGGACCCAAGTATGTGGGAGCACCCAATTGTCCAGGGAGGATCTAGGCATCTGAGGGGGGGGGACACCCAAGGGTTCAGGGGGGGACCCAGGACTCTGGGGGGGACCCAGGGGCTTTGGGGGGACCCAAGTATGTGGGAGCACCCAATTGTCCAGGGGGGGATCTAGGCATCTGAGGGGGGGGACACCCAGGTGTTCAGGGGGGACCCAGGACTCTGGGGGGACCCAGGCATCTGGGGGGGACCCAGGAGCTTGGGGGGGACCCAGGGGCTTTGGGGGGGGACCCAGGCATCTGGGGGGACCCAGATGTTCAGGGGGACCCAAGCATGTGGGAGCACCCAATTGTCCAGGGGGGATCTAGGCATCTGGTGGGGGGGACACCCAGGTGTTCAGGGGGGACCCAGGCATCTGGGGGACCCAGGGGCTTTGGGGGGGACCCAGGCATTTGGGGGGACCCAGGTGTTCAGGGGGACCCAGGTATGTGGGAGCACCCAATTGTCCAGGGGGGATCCAGGCATCTGAGGGGGGGGACACCCAAGGGTTTGGGGGGGACCCAGGAATTTGGGGGGGACACCCAGGCACCCGGGGGGGACCCAGGCATCTGGGGGGGACCCAGGGGCTTTGGGGGGACCCAGGCGTCTGGGGGGGGACCCACGTGTTCAGGGGGGGACCCAGGAGTTTGGGGGGGGGACCCAGGCATCTGGGAGGACCCAAGCGTTCAGGAAGGACCCAGGAGTTCAGGGGGGACCCAGGGGTTTGGGGGGGCCACCCAGGTGTCTGGAGGGGCCACCCAGGGTTTGGGGGGGGGCCCAGGTGTTTGGGGGGGGCCCCCAGGTATCCGGGGGGGCCCCTGTCGTGCCCTGACCTTTCTGGACCTTGTCACAGAGCAGGAAGATCTCGTCCCCCCCCCGGCAGCTCCCCGAGTTCCGGTTCACCCGGCAGATCCGCAGCTCGGCCGTGCTGGGGGCCCCTGGGACACGGGGGGGGTCACGGGGGGTCACATAGGGTGGC
>CM075618.1:786102-810905 GCA_037962945.1 Sarcoramphus papa | reverse complement strand
CAGCACCCCAAATAACCCCCCAGGGACCCCCAATACCCCCCCAGGAACCCCAATCACCCCCTGAGACCCCCAGTCCCCCCCGGGCCCCCCCCCAAACCCCCCTGTCCCCCACCGGGCAGGGGGCTGCGCTGGACGAAGGAGCGGAAGGTCTCACGGGTACGCTTGCGCTTCTCCTCGATGCACTGCAGGTCCCCTGCGCCAGTAAGCCCCAGTTACCTCCCAGTAACCCCCAGTTACCTTCCAGTTACCTCCCAGTCACCCCCAGTCACCTCCCAGTCGCACCAGTTACCTCCCAGTCACCTCCCAGTCACCCCCAGTCACCTCCCAGTCACACCAGTTACCTCCCAGTCACCCCCCAGTCACCCCCCAGTCACCTCCAGTTGTTTCCAGTCACCTCCCAGTCACACCAGTTTCCTCCCAGTTACCTTCCAGTCACCCCCAGTTACTTACAATCAGCTCTAGTCACCTCCCAGTAACCCCTAGTGACCTCCCACTCATCCCCAGTGACCTCCCACTCACACCAGTTACCTTCCAGTCACCTCCCAGTCACCCCCCCAGTCACCCTAGTGACCCCAGGAACCCAGGAGCACCCCAAGGGGACAAAAAGGACCCAGGGGTGCCCCCAGGGTGCCAGGCATGCCCCCAGGGTGCCCCCAGGGACCCAGGTATTCCCCTAAGGGACCCAGGAGCACCCCAAGGGGACAACAGGGACCCAGGTATTCCCCTAAGGGACCCAGGAATGCCCCAAGGGGACCCAGGAGCACCCTAGGGTGACAAAAAGGACCCAGACGTGCCCCCAGGGACCCAGGAGCACCCCAAGGGGACAAAAAGGACCCAGGGGTGCTGCCAGGGACCCAGGCATGCCCCAAGGGACCCAAGAATGCCCCAAGGGGACCGAGGAGCACCCCAAGGGGACAAAAAGGACCCAGGCGTGCCCCCAGGGACCCAGAAGCACCCCAGGGGGACAAAAAGGACCCAGGCGTGCCGCCACGGACCCAAGTGTTCCCCTAAGGGACCCAGGAATGCCTCAAGGGGACCCAGGAGCACTCCAAGGGGACCCAGGAGCACCCCAAGGGGACAAAAAGGACCCAGGAGTGCCCCCAGGGACCCAGGAGCACCCTCGGAGGACAAAAAGGACCGAGGCGTGCCCCCAGGGACCCAGGAGCACCCTCGGAGGACAAAAAGGACCGAGGCGTGCCTCCAGGGACCCAGGAGCACCCCAGGGGGACAAAAAGGACCCAGGCGTGCCTCCAGGGACCCAGGAATACCCCCAGGGGGACAAAAAGGACCCAGGCGTGCCTCCAGGGACCCAGGAATACCCCCAGGGACCCAGGAGCACCCCAAGGGGACCCAGGAGCACCCTAGGAGGACAAAAAGGACCCAGGGGTGCCCCCAGGGTGCCAGGCATGCCCCCCAGGGTGCCCCCAGGGACCCAGGTATTCCCCTAAGGGACCCAGGAGCACCCCCAGGGTGCCCCCAGGGACCCAGGTATTCCCCTAAGGGACCCAGGAGCACCCCAAGGGGACCCAGGAGCACCCTAGGAGGACAAAAGGGACCCAGGGGTGCCCCCAGGGTGCCAGGCATGCCCCCCAGGGTGCCCCCAGGGACCCAGGTGTTCCCCTAAGGGACCCAGAAATGCCTCAAGGGGACCCAGGAGCACCCTAGGAGGACAAAAGGGACCCAGGGGTGCCCCCAGGGTGCCAGGCATGCCCCCCAGGGTGCCCCCAGGGACCCAGGTGTTCCCCTAAGGGACCCAGAAATGCCTCAAGGGGACCCAGGAGCACCCTAGGAGGACAAAAGGGACCCAGGGGTGCCCCCAGGGTGCCAGGCATGCCCCCCAGGGTGCCCCCAGGGACCCAGGTATTCCCCTAAGGGACCCAGGAGCACCCCAAGGGGACCCAGGAGCACCCTAGGAGGACAAAAGGGACCCAGGGGTGCCCCCAGGGTGCCAGGCATGCCCCCCAGGGTGCCCCCAGGGACCCAGGTATTCCCCTAAGGGACCCAGGAGCACCCCAAGGGGACCCAGGAGCACCCTAGGAGGACAAAAGGGACCCAGGGGTGCCCCCAGGGTGCCAGGCATGCCCCCCAGGGTGCCCCCAGGGACCCAGGTATTCCCCTAAGGGACCCAGGAGCACCCCAAGGGGACCCAGGAGCACCCTAGGAGGACAAAAGGGACCCAGGGGTGCCCCCAGGGTGCCAGGCATGCCCCCCAGGGTGCCCCCAGGGACCCAGGTGTTCCCCTAAGGGACCCAGAAATGCCTCAAGGGGACCCAGGAGCACCCTAGGAGGACAAAAGGGACCCAGGGGTGCCCCCAGGGTGCCAGGCATGCCCCCCAGGGTGCCCCCAGGGACCCAGGTGTTCCCCTAAGGGACCCAGAAATGCCTCAAGGGGACCCAGGAGCACCCTAGGAGGACAAAAGGGACCCAGGGGTGCCCCCAGGGTGCCAGGCATGCCCCCCAGGGTGCCCCCAGGGACCCAGGTATTCCCCTAAGGGACCCAGGAGCACCCCAAGGGGACCCAGGAGCACCCTAGGAGGACAAAAGGGACCCAGGGGTGCCCCCAGGGTGCCAGGCATGCCCCCCAGGGTGCCCCCAGGGACCCAGGTGTTCCCCTAAGGGACCCAGAAATGCCTCAAGGGGACCCAGGAGCACCCTAGGAGGACAAAAGGGACCCAGGGGTGCCCCCAGGGTGCCAGGCATGCCCCCCAGGGTGCCCCCAGGGACCCAGGTGTTCCCCTAAGGGACCCAGAAATGCCTCAAGGGGACCCAGGAGCACCCTAGGAGGACAAAAGGGACCCAGGGGTGCCCCCAGGGTGCCAGGCATGCCCCCCCGGGTGCCCCCAGGGACCCAGGTGTTCCCCTAAGGGACCCAGAAATGCCTCAAGGGGACCCAGGAGCACCCTAGGAGGACAAAAGGGACCCAGGGGTGCCCCCAGGGTGCCAGGCATGCCCCCCAGGGTGCCCCCAGGGACCCAGGTGTTCCCCTAAGGGACCCAGAAATGCCTCAAGGGGACCCAGGAGCACCCTAGGAGGACAAAAGGGACCCAGGGGTGCCCCCAGGGTGCCAGGCATGCCCCCCAGGGTGCCCCCAGGGACCCAGGTATTCCCCTAAGGGACCCAGGAGCACCCCAAGGGGACCCAGGAGCACCCTAGGAGGACAAAAGGGACCCAGGGGTGCCCCCTGGGTGCCAGGTCTGCGCCCCCCCCCCCCCCCGCCCCGTGGCGGTACCGTGGTGGGGCAGGTAGCGGAAGTCCATGGGCTCGCTGCGCTCGCGGTCGGAGGGGCGCTGGAGCTGCATGCGGACGGTGACGGGCTGCCGCAGCGCCGGCTCCCGGTAAGGCGGCGTGCGGAAGACGATGGCGACCTGGCGGTGAACGTCGGCCTGCGCGAAGGAGCCCTTCGCCTCCCAGCCCTCCGCCGAGAAACGCACCTCGATGTCCTCTGCGGGTGGCGAGGGGTTCATGGGGAGGGGGGGGGGACGGGGATGGGGGGACCCCGGCATCTGGGGGGGACCCAGGGGCTTGGGGGGGAGCCAGGCATCTGGGGGGACCCAGGTGTTCAGGGGGACCCAAGTATGTGGGAGCACCCAATTGTCCAGGGAGGATCTAGGCATCTGGGGTGGGACACCCAAGGGTTTGGGGGGACCCAGGAGTTTGGGGGGGGACCCAGGCATCTGGGGGGGACCCCAGGCGTCTGGGGGGGGACCCAGGTGTTCAGGGGGGACCCAAGTATGTGGGAGCACCCAATTGTCCAGGGAGGATCTAGGCATCTGAGGGGGGGGGACACCCAAGGGTTCAGGGGGGGACCCAGGACTCTGGGGGGGACCCAGGTGTTCAGGGGGACCCAGGTATGTGGGAGCACCCAATTGTCCAGGGGGGATCTAGGCATCTGAGGGGGGGGACACCCAGGTGTTCAGGGGGGACCCAGGACTCTGGGGGGACCCAGGCATCTGGGGGGGACCCAGGAGCTTGGGGGGGACCCAGGGGCTTTGGGGGGGACCCAGGCATCTGGGGGGACCCAGGTGTTCAGGGGGACCCAAGCATGTGGGAGCACCCAATTGTGCAGAGGGGATCTAGGCATCTGGGGGGGGGACGACACCCAAGGGTTCAGGGGGGACCCAGGACTCTGGGGGGACCCAGGGGCTTTGGGGTGACCCAGGAGCTTGGGGGGGACCCAGGCATCTGGGGGGACCCAGGTGTTCAGGGGGACCCAGGTATGTGGGAGCACCCAATTGTCCAGGGGGGATCTAGGCATCTGAGGGGGGGGACACCCAAGGGTTTGGGGGGGACCCAGGAATTTGGGGGGGACACCCAGGCACCCGGGGGGGACCCAGGCATCTGGGGGGGACCCAGGGGCTTTGGGGGGACCCAGACGTCTGGGGGGGGACCCACGTGTTCAGGGGGGGACCCAGGAGTTTGGGGGGGGGACCCAGGCATCTGGGAGGACCCAAGCGTTCAGGAAGGACCCAGGAGTTCAGGGGGGACCCAGGTGTCTGGGGGGGCCACCCAGGGGTTTGGGGGGACACCCAGGGGTTTGGGGGGGGCCCCAGGTGTTTGGGGGGGGCCCCCAGGTATCCGGGGGGGCCCCTGTCGTGCCCTGACCTTTCTGGACCTTGTCACAGAGCAGGAAGATCTCGTCCCCCCCCCGGCAGCTCCCCGAGTTCCGGTTCACCCGGCAGATCCGCAGCTCGGCCGTGCTGGGGGCCCCTGGGGACACGGGGGGGTCACGGGGGGTCACGGGGGGTCACATAGGGTGGCACAAGGTCACGGGGGGTGACATGGGGTGGCATGGGGTCACACGGGGTCATAGAGGGTGACATGGGTTGACATGGGGTCACACAGGGTGACAGAGGGTGACATGGGGTGACACGGGGTAACAGAGGATGACATGGGGTCACACAGGGTCACACAGGGTGACAGAGAGTGACAGAGGGTGACGCAGGGTGACGCAGGGCGACATGGGGTCACACAGGGTGACATGGGGTGACAGAGGGTGACATGGGGTCACACAGGGTGACACGGAGTGACAGAGGGTGACAGAGGGTGACATGGGATCACACAGAGTGACATGGAGTGACAGAGGGTGACACGGGGTGACACAGGGTCACACAGGGTGACACAGGGTGACAGAGAATGACATGGGGTCACAAAGGGTGACATACGGTGACAGAGAGTGACGTGGGGTCACACAGGGTCACACAGGGTGACATGGGGCGACTCAGGGTGACATGTGGTCACATGTAATAGCATGAGGTCACACAGGGTCAGACACGGTGGCACAAGGTCACGTGGGGTCACGTGGGGCCACATGGGGTGGCACAGGGTCACAGGAGGTGGCATAAGGTGACACGGGGTGACACGGGGTGACACGGGGTCACAGGGGGTGACAGTCCCAGGCCCCACGCGCGTCAGGCGTGCTGGGGACGGGGACAGCACCGCCAGCCCTGGCCTCACACGTGTGCAGAACACATGACTGCATGGCCTGTCACGTGATTGCCTGGCATGTTCCATGTCTACACGTCACGTCGCGTGACCGCATCACACGTCACGTGACGGCCAGGCACGTTACACGACTGCGCAAAGCGTCACACGAACGTGTAGCACGTCACGTGAGCACGTGGCATCGCATGATTACACGGCATGTCACGCGAACACGCGGCGTATCGCGTGGGCACGAGCCCCGGCACGTGACCGACATGTTGCATGACCGCCTAGCATGTCGCGTGATTGCTCGGTGTGTCACGTGACTTCATGGCGTGTCACGTGTCTTTACAGTGTTGGGGAACACGGCGGGGGGGGCATGGGGGGGCTGGGGAGGTTTGGGGGGGACGGGGGCACCTATGGGGCTCGGGGGGGGCTCGGGGGGGGGGTCTAGGGACACTCTGGGGGTTTTGGGGGGGCCCTGGGGGTGTTGGGGGGCTCCAGGGGGGATCTATGGGGCTCGGGGGGGGCTTGGGGGGGGGGTCTAGGGATGCTCTGGGGGTTTTGGGGGGGTCCTGGGGGTGTTGGGGGGCTCCAGGGGGGATCTATGGGGCTCGGGGGGGGGCTTGGGGGGGGCCTAGTGATGCTCTGGGGGTTTTGGGGGGCCCTGGGGGGGGATCTATGGGGGTCTGGGGGGGCTGGGGAGGGGTCTAGGGATGCTGTGGGGGTTTTGGGGGGCCCTGGGGGGCTCGGGGGGGATCTATGGGGGTCTGGGGGGGCTTGGGGGGGGGTCTAGGGATGCTCTGGGGGTTTTGGGGGGCCCTGGGGGTGTTGGGGGGCTCCAAGGGGGGATCTATGGGGGTTTGGGGGGGCTCAGGAGGGGTCTAGGGACGCTGTGGGGGTTTTGGGGGGCCCTGAGGGCATTGGGGGGCATCTATGGGGGTCTGGGGGGCCTGGGGAGGGGTCTAGGGATGCTCTGGGGGTTTTGGGGGGCCCTGGGGGTGTTGGGGGGCTCAGGGGGGGGGATCTATGGGGGTCTGGGGGGTCTGGGGGGGGGTCCAGGGATGCTCTGGGGGTTTTGGGGGGCCCTGGGGGGCTCGGGGGGGTTCTATGGGGGTCTGGGGGGGCTTCGGGGGGGTCCAGGGATGCTCTGGGGGTTTTGGGGGGCCCTGGGAGGCTCGGGGGGGTTCTATGGGGGTCTGGGGGGGCTTCGGGGGGGTCTAGGGATGCTCTGGGGGTTTTGGGGGGCCCTGGGGGGCTCGGGGGGGGATCTACGGGGGTTGGGGGGGCTCGGGTGGGGCCTAGGGATGCTCTGGGGATTTTGGGGGGCATTTGGGGGGCTCAGGGGGGGATCTATGGGGGTCTGGGGGGGCTCGGGTGGGGCCTAGGGACACTGTGGGGGTTTTGGGGGGCCCTGAGGGAGTTGGGGGGCTCACATGGGGCCTAGGGATGCTCTGGGGGTTTTGGGGGGCCCTGGGGGGCTCAGGGGGGTTCTATGTGGGTTTGGGGAGGGGCCTAGGGACGCTGTGGGGGTTTGGGGGGGCCCTGTGGGTTTTGGGGGGCCCTGGGTGGATCTATGGGGGTCTGGGGGGGCTGGGAAGGGGCCTAGGGACGCTGTGGGGGTTTGGGGGGGCCCTGTGGGTTTTGGGGGGCTGGGGGGGGGGACACACACACACTCACGGTTGTCGTAGACGGGCTGGGAGAGGACGGGGGGCAGGGGGTGCAGCCCCCCGGGGCCCCGCACCCACACCTGGAAGCAGAGCCGCACCGCGCTCAGGTCGTACTCGCCCCCGCGCTGCTCCGCCGGCACTGCCCGGGCACACCGTCAGCACCCGCCCAGTAACCCCAGTAACCCCCAGTAACCCCCAGTAACCTCCAGTAACTGCCCCCCCCCCCCGCCACCCCCAGGAACCTCCCAGCAACTCCCCAGTTACACCCACTGCTCCCAATAACCTTCCCAATCTCCTCCAGTAACTCCCAGCGCCTTACACTAACAACCCCAGCACCCCCAGGAACCTCCCAGTAACCCCCAGTAACCCCCAGTAACACACACCCCCCACACCACCCCCAGGAACCTCCCAGCAGCTCCCCAGTTACACCCACTGCTCCCACTAACCTTCCCAATCCCCTCCAGTAACCCCCAGCGCCTTACACTAACAACCCCGGCACCCCCAGGAACCTCCCAGTAACCCCCAGTAACCCCCAGTAACACACCACACACACACCCCCCCAGGAACCTCCCAGCAGCTCCCCAGTTACACTCACTGCTCCCAGTAACCCTCCCAATCCGCTCCAGTAACTCCCAGTGCCTTACACTAACAACCCCGGCACCCCCAGGAACCTCCCAGCAACTCCCCAGTTACACCCACTGCTCCCAGTAACGCTCCCAATCCCCTCCAGTAACCCCCAGCGCCTTACACTAACAACCCTGGCACCCCCAGGAACCTCCCAGCAACTCCCCAGTAACCTCCCAGTAAACCCCCCTAATACCTCCCTTATTATCTTCCAGCAACCTCCAGTCCCTCCCAGTAAGCTCCAGCACCTCCCTGTGCCCCTTCAGTCCCCCCCAGTCCCTCCCAGTTACTCCCACAGCGCCTCCCAGTAACCCTCCCAGTGCCTCCCAATAGCCCCCCCAGCACCTCCCAGCAATCCCCAGTCCCTCCCATTAACTTCCGCAACGCCTCCCAGCAACCCTCCCAGTGCCTCCCAATAGTCCCCCCCAGCACCTCCCAGCAATCCCCAGTCCCTCCCAGTAACCCACAGTGCCCCCCAATATCCCCCACAGCACCTCCCAGTAACCCCCACTGCCTCCCAGTAACACCCCCATTCTCCCCCAGTGCCTCCCAATGGCCTCCACAGTGCCTCCCAGTAAACCCCCCAATCCCCGCTAGTGCTCCTCAGTATCCCCCACAGCACCTCCCAGTAGCTCCCATTGCCTCCCAGTAACTCCCAGTAACCACCACAGCGCCTCCCAGCAACTCCCAGTACCCCCAGTAACTCTCCCAGTGCCTCCCAGTAACCCCCAGACCCCTCCAATAACCTCTAGTGCCTGCCAGTAACCCCCAGTCCCTCCCAGTAACCCCCAGACCCTCCCAATAATCTCCACAGCACCTCCCAGTAACTCCCAGTGCCTCCCAATCAATCCCTCATTCTCCCCCAATAGCCCCCACAGCACCTCCCAGTAGCCCCCAGATCCCTCCCAGTAGCCCCAGACCCCTCCCAGTTGCTCCCAGATCCCTCCCAGTTGCTCCCAGTCCTCCCAGTCGCTCCCAGACCCCTCCCAGTCGCTCCCAGACCCCTCCCAGCAGCCCCCAGACGCCTCCCAGTGCTCCCAGTCCTCCCAGTCGCTCCCAGACCCCTCCCAGTCGCCCCCAGACCCCTCCCAGTCGCTCCCAGACCCCTCCCAGCAGCCCCCAGTCCTCCCAGTCGCTCCCAGACCCCTCCCAGCAGCCCCCAGTCCTCCCAGCAGCCCCCAGACCCCTCCCAGCAGCCCCCAGACCCCTCCCAGTCACCCCCAGACCCCTCCCAGCAGCCCCCAGACCCCTCCCAGCAGCCCCCAGTCCTCCCAGCAGCCCCCAGACCCCTCCCAGTGCTCCCAGTCCTCCCAGGCGCTCCCAGACCCCTCCCAGTGCTCCCAGTCACTCCCAGACCCCTCCCAGCAGCCCCCAGACCCCTCCCAGTAGCCCCCAGTCCTCCCAGCAGCCCCCAGAACCCTCCCAGTGCTCCCAGTCCTCCCAGGCGCTCCCAGACCCCTCCCAGTCGCCCCCAGACCCCTCCCAGTGCTCCCAGTCCTCCCAGTCGCTCCCAGACCCCTCCCAGCAGCCCCCAGACCCCTCCCAGTAGCCCCCAGTCCTCCCAGCAGCCCCCAGACCCCTCCCAGTGCTCCCAGTCCTCCCAGTCGCCCCCAGACCCCTCCCAGCAGCCCCCAGACGCCTCCCAGTGCTCCCAGTCCTCCCAGTCGCTTCCAGACCCCTCCCAGTCGCCCCCAGATCCCTCCCAGTGCTCCCAGTCCTCCCAGTCACCCCCAGACCCCTCCCAGCAGCCCCCAGACCCCTCCCAGTGCTCCCAGTCCTCCCAGTACCGTTGAAAGGGTTGTTGTTGGTGCGGATCCGTTCGGCCACGGCCGCTTCCAGCTCCCGTTTTTTCACGCACTGAATCCCTAAATTCTGGAAACTGGCCCCAAAATTGGGGGGGGGTCAGTCCGGATTTCTGGGGTGTCGTCGTCCCCCCCCCCCCGGATGCCTGGGGGACCCCAGGCATCCGGGGGGGGGGGGACGACGACACCCCAGAAATCCGGGGGGGGGGGGGACACCCCCATATATTGGGGGGGACCCAAGCATCTGGGGGGGCACCCCATTTATTTGGGGGACCCAGCCATACTGGGGGGGGCACCCCATATATTGGGGGGACCCAGGCATCTTGGGGGGGGGCACCCCATAAATTGGGGGGTACCCAGCCATACTGGGGGGGGTGCACCCTATATATTTGGGGGCACCCAGGCATACTGGGGGGGGCACCCCATATATTTGGGAGCACCCAGGCACAGTGGGGGGGGGCACCCCATATACTGGGGGGACCCAGGCATCTGGGGGGGGCCACCCCATATATTGGGGGCACCCAGGCACCCACGGGGGGCACCCCATATATTTGGGGGCACCCAGACATCTGGGGGGGGGCCACCCCATATATTGGGGGGACCCAGGCACCCAGGGGGGGCACCCCATAAATTGGGGGGCCCCCAGCCATACTGGGGGGGGTGCACCCTATATATTTGGGGGCACCCAGGCATAGTGGGGGGGGGGTACCCCATATATTGGGGGCACCCAGGCATCTTGGGGGGGGGCACCCCATATACTGGGGGGACCCAGACATACCGGGGGGGGCACCCCATATATTGGGGGGTACCCAGCCATACTGGGGGGGGTGCACCCTATATATTGGGGGCACCCAGGCATGCTGGGTGGGTGGGGGGCACCCACCTGTGGACGTTGCGCTCGGGGGGCAGCTCGGCCTCGTAGTAGCCGTCCCGGCAGTCCTTGCCCACCAGCTCGTGAGGGTGGGGGCGGTGGGGGGGCTCCTTCGTCACCAGCGACACCCGCACCCGCCCGGGGCCCCGGTAGTTATTCACCTAACGCAAAAAAAAAAAAAAAAAGTTTACTGGTTTATACTGGTTTATACTGGTTTGTACTGGTTTGTACTGGTTTGTACTGGTTTCTAGCAGGAGGTTCATGTGGATGGTGGGGTGGGTTTTTTTTGCGAAGGTAGGGGAGCTCCCCGGGGATGGAGGGCGCTGGGAGGGGTCAGAGGGGGTGTCTGGGCAGGCACCAGTGCATACTGGTTTATACTGGGAGACTGAAATAGAGGGCAGAGTGGGTCTTGGTGAGGTGGGTGCTGTTCTTCCTGGAGATGGGGGCGCTGGGGGGGGGCCTGGAGGGGTTGAGGGGGGGTCCCAAATGGGTAGCGCTCCATACTGCTTTATAGTGGTTTATACTGGTTGATACTGGGGGATACTGGGAGACTCACGCGGGTGGTGGGGTGGGTCTTGGTGGTGTCGGTGCTGCGCTCCCCAGGGATAGGGACACCAGGGGGGCCCTTGGAAGGCGGGAAGGGGGGAAAGGGGGAGGGGGGTGGTCCCAGGCAGTTACTGGTTTATACTGGTTGATACTGGTTGATACTGGGAGACTCATGCAGACGATGGGCTGGGTATTGGTGGCGTCGGCGCTGCGCTCCCCGGGGATAGGGACACCAGGGGGGCCCTTGGAAGGGGAGAAGGGGGGAAGGGGGGAGGGGGGTGGTCCCAGGCAGTTACTGGTTGATACTGGGAGACACTGGTTAATACTGGGAGACACTGGGAGACACTGGGAGACTCACGCGGGTGGTGGGGTGGGTCTTGGTGGTGTCAGCGCTGCGCTCCCCGGGGATAGGGACACCAGGGGGGCTCTTGGAAGCGGGGAAGGGGGTGGTCCCCAGGCAGTTACTGGTTTATACTGGTTGATACTGGTTGATACTGGGAGACACTGGGAGACTCACGCGGATGGTGGGGTGGGTCTTGGTGGTGTCAGCGCTGCGCTCCCCAGGGATAGGGACACCAGGGGGGCCCTTGGAAGGGGGGAAGGGGGGAAGGGGGTGGTCCCAGGCAGTTATTGGTTTATACTGGTTGATACTGGTTGATACTGGGAGACACTAGGAGACACTGGGAGACTCACGCAGATGGTGGGGTGGGTCTTGGTGGTGTCAGCGCTGCGCTCCGCAGGGATAAGGACACCAGGGGGGCTCTTGGAAGGGGGGAAAGGGGGGTGGGGGGTCCCAGGCAGGTACTGGTTTATACTGGTTTATACTGGGAGACTCACGCGGATGGTGGGGTGGGTCTTGGTGGTGTCGGTGCTGTGCTCCCCGGGGATGCTGCCGGCCGAGCGCCCCTCGCA
The DNA here is from genome assembly GCA_037962945.1 of Sarcoramphus papa. NCBI lineage: Eukaryota > Metazoa > Chordata > Aves > Accipitriformes > Cathartidae > Sarcoramphus > Sarcoramphus papa. The sequence goes on along the minus strand of CM075618.1, from coordinate 799,059 downwards.
CTTGTAGCGGAAGCGCATCCCCCGCGGCTTCGGCTGCTCCAGGATCTCCACGAAGGGGGCGGCCCCCCCCGCCTCTGCCGGGGCACCCAGGCGTCCGGGTGAGACCCCCACCCCCACCCCCCCCCAGACCCAAGCAGGAAAGTTGGGGGGGGGGGGGGGGGATCCCCAGAATCCTAAGGCCCCCCCCCCCCCCCAAACTCTGGGTCCCCCCCACTCACCCTGCACACCCCAGTCCTGCTGCAGGAAGAAGGGCAGAAGATCCGAGGGGGTCACTGCGGTGAAAAAGAGGGGGGGGGGGTCCCCCCAAACCCTTCAGCCTCTATTAGGAGCCCCCCCCCCCCCCGCTTTTAACATGCCCCCTTCCTCCTTAAAGCGCCCTCGCTCCCGTGTTAACCCTGGAACCTACTGACGGCCCCCCGCCGCCTTTGACGTCACAGGCAGAGAAAAAAGAGGGGGACCCCCCCCAAAAGAAGGGGGGGTGGTACTCACCGTCCTCCATGGCGGGGGGGGGGATGGAGGGGGGGGGAAACCGGGGGTGGGGTGTCCCGGGGACACCGGGGGGGGGGGGGGGGGCGACACGATCGCGCCGCCGCTTGCGGAAGCGCCGCCGCCCCACGTGACCGCGGCTGCCGGGAAGGCCCCGCCCCCTTCTTTTCCAGACGCTAGAGAGGGCGGAGCCCCGCGGAGGAGCCGGAAGGGGTGGAGCGAATCCCGGAAGTGGGTCCGGCGGCCCGGAAGCGGAGGCCGGGAGGATGGCGGAGGTGGTGAGTGGGGGGCGGGGAGGGGATAACGGGGAGCCCCCCCCCCCCCCCCTCCCCCGGGGTTGTGGGGACCCCCCCGGGGCCCCTCGGTCCCCCCTGGGGCCCCCCCCGGGCTGACGCTCCCCCCCCCCCGCAGGGGGAGGTGTCCGAGGGCTGCCGCCTGCCCGTCCTGCGCCGTAACCAGGACAACGAGGATGAGTGGCGTGAGCGGGGCGGGGACGGGGGCGGGGCTTGGAAGGGGAGGGGCCTAGTGAGGGAAAGGGCGGGGCCTGCGGGGCGGGGCATGGGTGAAGGGGAGGGAAAGGGGGGGGCTGGAAGGGGGGGCGTGACCTGCGCGCAGGGGCGGGACCCAGGTAGAGGGGCGTGAAGGAAGAAGGAGGCGTGGCTTATGTGCCAGGGCGGGGCCCGGATGGAAGGGAGGGGTCTGCAAAGGAGGGGGGTCTTCAAGGGAGGGGCGGGGCCTGTGGGGCAGGGCGGGGCCTGGATGGAGGGGCTGGCAGAGGGGGCGGAGCCTGCATAGAGGAGAGGGAGGGGCGGGGCCTGGAGAGGAAGGGAAGGGGGGGAATCTGGCAATGAGGGGTGGGGCTTGGGTGCAGGGGCGGGGTTTTAGGGGAAGGGAGGGGCCTGGAGAGGAGGGGCGGGGCCTACCGGTGAGGGGTGGGGTCTGCGGGCAGGGGGCATCTGGGGTGTCCCAAGGGGGTATTGGGGGGTCCCCGGGGGTGTTTGGGGACATGGAGGGGGGGGGACATTTTGGGGGGGAGGAATAGGGTTTGGGGTCCCCCTAGGGGCACATCCCAGGCTGGGGGGGGGGGGGTGTCGAGGGGGTCCCCGGGGGGTCCCCAGGAGGTTTTGGGGGATCCCCGGGGGGGGGGGGAATGTCCCCAAAAGGGGGGTGGTGACACACACACCACACCCCCGCCCCACCCCAGCGCTGGCCGAGATCCTGAGCGTGAAGGACATCAGCGGGAGGAAGCTCTTCTACGTCCACTACATCGACTGTGAGTGGGGGGACAGGGGGTGGCACGGGGACATGGAGGGGGGGACACAGGGACGGGGACGTGGGGCACCACCCCCCCGGTGTCCCCAAGGGCAGGGTGGGGACACGGAGCGGCTATGGGGTGACACAGAGGGGTTATGGGGGTGCCAGCACCCCCCCCCCCCCGTCACCCCCTGTGTCCTCACCCCTCCGGTGTCCCCAAGGATGGGGTGGGGACACAGAGGGACAATAAGGGGACACAGAGGGGCTATGGGGAGGGCTATGAAGATGTTATGGCCCTGAGGGTGCCACCACCCTCACTGTCACCTTGTGTCCCCCCGTTAGTGTCCCCAAGGGCAGGGTAGGGTCACAGAGGAGCCATGGGGGGGGACACAGAGGGGCCATGGGGGGGGCTATAGAGGTGTTATGGGGGAGGCTGGGCTGCCAGCACCCCCCCTGTCACCCCGTGTGTGTCCCCCCCGGTGTCCTCACATGCAGGACAGGGTCATGGAGGGGCTACAGGGGGACATGGGGGGGTCTGGGGGTGCCAGCACCCCCCCCCCTCAGTGTCCCCAAGAGCAGGGCAGGGTCACAAGGAGGCTACAGGGCGACACGGAGGGGCTGTGGGGGGGACAAAAAGGGGGCATGGGGCTGCCAGTGCCCCCCCGCCGTCACCCCATGTCCCCCCTCAGCGTCCCCAAGAGCACCAGGGTCACAAGGAGGCTACAGGGTGACACGGAGGGGCTGTGGGGGGGACAAAAAGGGGGCATGGGGCTGCCAGTGCCCCCCGCCATCACCCCGTGTCCCCCCTCAGCGTCCCCAAGAGCACCAGGGTCACAAGGAGGCTACAGGGTGACACGGAGGGGCTGTGGGGGGGACAAAAAGGGGGCATGGGGCTGCCAGTGCCCCCCGCCGTCACCCCGTGTCCCCAAGAGTGGGGTGGGGACGTGGAGGGGTTACAGGGGGACACAGAAGGGCTATGGGGGGGATGCAGAGGGGTAATGGGAGGACATGGAGGAGCTATGGGGGGGACACGGGGGGGGTGCCATCGTCACCCCGTGTGTGTGTGTGTGTGTGTCCGTGTCCCCCGGTGTCCCCAGTCAACAAGCGGCTGGACGAATGGGTGACCCACGACCGGCTGGACCTGAAGCGGGTGCAGGTGCCCCGGAAGGAAGCCAAGACGCCCACCAAGAACGGGCTACCCGGCTCCCGGCCCGGCTCCCCCGAGCGCGATCCGGTGAGGGGACAGCTTGGGGACATCGGGGACGGCATGGGGACGTGGTAGGGGGACAGGTCCCAGGGAGGGGGGGGCGGGGCGTCTGGGGAGGGAATGTTGTAGGTGGGGGAGAGAGTTGGGGGGGGGACAGGGGGTGATCCTGGGGGATGTGGTAGGGACAGGGGACAGACCTGGGGGGACACCAGGGACAGCATGGGGACAGGGGACAGCTGGGGGGGTGGGGGCTATGGGGACAGTCCTGGGGGGGCACCAGGGACAGGGGACAGCCCTAGGGGACACCGGGGACAGACCTGAGGGGACACCAGGGACAGAGGACAGCCCTGGGGGGACACCGGGGACAGCCCTGGGGGGACAGCAGGCACAGGGGACAGACCTGAGGGGACACCAGGGACAGAGGACAGCCCTGGGGGGACACCGGGGACAGCCCTGGGGGGACAGCAGGCACAGGGGACAGACCTGAGGGGACACCAGGGACAGCATGGGGACAGGGGGCAGCTGGGGGGGGGCTATGGGGACAGCCCTGGGGGGACAGCAGGCACAGGGGACAGACCTGAGGGGACACCAGGGACAGAGGACAGCCCTGGGGGACACTGCGGACAGCCCTGGGGGGACACCAGGGACAGCATAGGGACAGGGGACAGACCTGGGGGGACACCAGGGACAGCATAGGGACAGGGGACAGCCCTGGGGGGACACTGGGGACAGGGGACAGACCTGGAGGGACACCAGGGACAGCATAGGGACAGGGGACAGACCTGGGGGGGACACCAGGGACAGGGGATAGCCCTAGGGACACACAGCAGGACAGGAGACAGTGTGGGGACAGAGCATAGACATGGGGGGGACACCGGGGACAGCATGGGGACAGGAGACAGCCCTGGGGGGACACACCAGGGACAGGGGACAGCCCCGTGGGGACGCATTGGCCAGGGGGACAGCCCTGGAGCCAAGAGGGGACACCCGGAGCCGTTGGGGACAGACCTGGAGCCGAGGGACGTCCCCAAACCCCCTCGGAGGGAGGGGGGGGGACACCCAGCCCCCATGGGGGGACATCCCCGGGTCCGGTGGGGACACCGGGAGCTGTTGGGGACAGCCAGAGTCAGGGGCCACCCCCGTGTCACCCCCAACCTTGGGGACACCCCTGGGAGGGGGGGGGTGGTGACACCCAGACCCAAGGGACATCCCCAGACACCCCACTCCCCCCCCCCCCCCCCCAGGGGTCACCCCAAACCCCTTGGGGACATCCCCAACCCCTCTATGGGACCTTGGGGACATCCCCAACCCTTCTGAGACCTTGGGGACATTGCCAACCTCGCTACGGGACCCTGGGGACATCCCTGTCACCTGGGGAGGGGACACCGGGGGATCCATTGGGGACAAGCGGCGAGGGGTTGGGGCGGTGGGGAGACCCCGGCTCGGAGGGGGGCCACCACCCTTCGGTTTGTCCCCAAAAAAGCCACGCGGTGGCTTTGTCCCCACGTCCCCCTGTCCCCCTAAATGCCTCCTCTTCCTCCCGGCGCAGAGGAAGAGCCTGGACCTGGCGTTGCCGGCGGCCCCTGCCAGCGGGAAGAGCTTGCCGGGGCCACCGGTGCCACCGGGGCCACCGGGGTCGGGGACAGGGACGGTGCCGGTGCCGGTTCAGATCACCCTTCGCTTTCACCTGCCCAAGGAGAGCGAGGCCGAGCCCCCCCCGGCCCCCCCGCCCGGCGGCCAGCGCCCCACGGTAACCCCCAGGGTCCCCAAATGTCCCCAACTGTCCCCAAGTGGGTCCCCTGACAGATCCCGTGGTGGCCTCCGGTCCCGTCGTGTCCCCCCCCCCGTGTCGTCCCATCCCTCTCCCCCCCGCCATGGCAGCCCCTGGTTTTGGAGGGGGTTTTGTCACCATCGCTGTCCCCAACGGGTCCCCGTCACCGTCCCTGTCCCCAGTGGGTGACTGGGGTTGTCCCCAACAGGTCCCTGTCCCCCAGTGGGTCCCTGTCACCGTCCCTGTCCCCAGTGGCTGCCTGGGTTTGTCCCCAACAGGTCCCTGTCCCCAATGGGTCCCTGTCACCGTCCCTGTCCCCAGTGGGTGCCTGGGTTTGTCCCCAACAGGTCCCTGTCCCCCAGTGGGTCCCTGTCCCTGTCCCCAGTGGGTGCCTGGGTTTGTCCCCAACAGGTCCCTGTCCCCAGTGGGTCCCTGTCACCATCCCTGTCCCCAGTGGGTGCCTGGGTTTGTCCCCAACAGGTCCCTGTCCCCAGTGGGTCCCTGTCACCGTCCCTGTCCCCAGTGGGTGCCTGGGTTTGTCCCCAACAGGCCCCTGTCCCCCAGTGGGTCCCTGTCACCGTCCCTGTCCCCAGTGGGTGCCTGGGTTTGTCCCCAACAGGTCCCTGTCACTGTTCCTGTCCCCAACGGGTCCCCATCACCGTCCCTGTCCCCAGTGGGTGCCTGGGTTTGTCCCCAACAGGTCCCTGTCCCCAGTGGGTCCCCAACCCTGTCCCCAACGGGTCCCCGTCACCGTCCCTGTCCCCAGTGGGTCCTGTCCCTGTCCCCAACTGGTCCCCGTCACTGTCCCTGTCCCCAGTGGGTCCCGTCCCTGTCCCCAGTGGCTCCCTGTCCCTGTCCCCAGTGGGTCCCCGTCCCCCTCAGGTGTCTGTCCCCATGGTCCCCCACTGTGTCCCCCCCCAGCACCCCAGTGTCCCCATCACTGTCCCCACAGGCCCCCCCCAGCCGGGTGTCCCCATCCCCATGGCGGGGTGTCCCCTGAGCCTCCCCCTCACAGGGCAGGGCTGTGCTGGGGTCATACTGGGAGCACTGGGAAGGTGCTGGGGTGATACTGGGAGCACTGGGGTGATACTGGGGACTGCTAGGGGCTACTGGGGTAGTACTGGGAGTGTTGGGGGGGCCACTGGGGTGATACTGGGGACCTCTAGGGGCTACTGGGGCAATACTGGGAGCACTGGGGGGCTGCTGGGGTGGTAGCTGGGAGCACTGGGATGATACCGGGGACCTCTAGGGGCTACTGGGGCAATACTGGGAGCACTGGGTGGGCTGCTGGTGTGCTACTGGGAGCACTGGGTGGCCACTGGGGACCTCTAGGGGCTACTGGGGTGATACTGGGAGCACTGGAGGGATACTGGGAGCACTGGTGGGGGGCACCAGGGACTGCTAGGGGCTACTGGGGCAATACTGGGAGCACTGGGGAGGGGCAACAGAGCCTCTTACTGCTCCCAGTTGCCCCCCAGCAGCAGGGCTGGGCCTTACTGGGAGGGACTGGGAAGAACTGGGAGGGACTGGGAGGGACTGACGGGTGTCCCCGCAGAAGCGTAAGGTGGAGGTGGTGTCACCCGCCACCCCCGTCCCCGCCGCCACCGAGACCTCGCAGGCCTCCGTCTTCCCCCAGGTGAGCCCAGTGCTTCCCAGTAGCCGCCCAGTAACACCAGTAAACACCCAGTAATGCCAGCGACGCGTTCCCCCCCCCCCAGTAACACCAGTAACTACCCAGTAGCAGCAGTAGTTGTTCAGAAACTTCATGTTGCCACCAGTATCAGGTAGCAACTTTCCAGTAACACCAGTAATTTCAGGTACTTCCCAGTAATGCCAGCATACCCTTAATAAAAGCAGTAATTGCCCAGTAACACCACTAACTAACCAGTAACACCACTAGCTAACCAGTAACACCACTAACTAACCAGTAACACCACTAACTAACCAGCAAGACCAGTAGCTGTGCGGTGATTTCTTATTCACACCAGTAGCAGCTGCGAAACTCCCAGTAACATCAATCATTTTCCAGTACTTCCCAGTAACACCACTATCCTCTTAGTAAAACCAATAATTGCCCAGTAACACCAGTAACTAACCAGTAACCAATCACTAACTAACCAGTAACACCAGTACCTAACCAGTAACAACAATACTTGGGTGGTAACTTCTCATTCATAGCGGTAGCAGTGGGTGGCTTCCCAGTAACACCACTAATTTCCCCCTAACACCAGTATTGTCTCAGTAAAGCCAATAAGCTTTCAGTAGCTAACCAGTAACACCAGTAACTAACCAGTAACACCAGTAACTACTCAGTAAGAACAATGATTGTGCAGTAACTTCCAAATAACACCAGGCATTTCCCAGTACTTCCCAGTAACACCAGTAATGTCATAAAATCCAATAAGCACTAACACGAGTAACTAACCAGTAACCAACGACTAACCAGTAACACCAGTAACACCAGTACCTAACCAATAACTAACCACTAACACCAGTAACTAACCAGTAACTAACCAGTAATACCAGTAACCAACCAGTAATACCAGTAACCAACCAGTAATTGCTCAGCAATCGCTTACTAACACAGGTGCCACTTAGGAGCCCCCCCCACTCTTCCCAGTAACCCCCCCTCCCAGTCCTCCCAGTAACCCCCCAGTAACCCTCCCCCACTCCCTGGGGGGGTCCCCAGTGTCTTGGGGGGGTCCCCAAGCCTTGGGGGGGGGGGGTCCCCATACCTTGGGGGGGGTCCCCAGCCTCTTGGGGGGGTCCCCAGTCCCTTGGGGGGGTCCCCAAGCCTTGGGGGGGTCCCCATACCTTGGGGGGGCTCCCCAAGCCTTGGGGGGGGTCCCCTACCTTGGGGGGGGTCTCTAGTCCCTTGGGGGGGTCCCTGGTTCCTTGCGGGGGGGGGGGTGTCTCCAGTCTGTTGGGGGGTTCCCCAGTCCTTTGGGGGGGGTCCCCAATCCCTTGGGGGGGTCCCCAAAGCCCTGGGGGGTCCCCAAACCCTGGCAGGGGTCCCCAAAGCCCATGGGGGGGGTGTCCCCAAAGCCCGAGGGGGGGGGGTCCCCAAAGCCCTATGTGGGTTCTCTGGCCCCTTTGGGGGGGGTCTTATGACTATTGGGGGGGTCCCCAAGCCCTGGGGGGGTCCCCATTCCCTTGGGGGGGGTCCCCACCCCTTAAGGGGGGGTCCCCAGCCTCTTGGGGGGGTCCCCAAGCCCTGGGAGGGTCCCCAGTCCCTTGGGGGGGGTCCCCATATCTTGGGGGGGGTCCCCAGCCTCTTGGGGGGGGTCCCCAATCCCTTGGGGGGGACCCCAAGCCTTGGGGGGGTCCCCATACCTTGGGGGGTTCCCCAGCCTCTTGGGGGGGTCCCCATACCTTGGGGGGGACCCCAAGCCTTGGGGGGGTCCCCAGCCTCTTTGGGGGGTCCCCATACCTTGGGGGGGTCCCCAATCCCTTGGGGGGGACCCCAAGCCTTGGGGGGGTCCCCATACCTTGGGGGGGTCCCCAGCCTCTTGGGGGGGTCCCCAGGTCCTCGGGGGGAGGTCCTCGGGTCCTGGGGGTAGTTTTGGGGGGGGGGGGTGATGACACCCCCCCCCCCCCATTGTAGAATGGCTCCGCTCGCCGGGCAGTGGCCGCCCAGCCGGGGCGCAAGAGGAAATCGGCCTGCCTGGGCACCGACGAGGTGGGGGGGACACGGGGGACGGGGGGGGACACGGGGGGACAGGGGGGGACGGCGGGGGTGGGGCTGCCCAGCTGCGATGGGCTGGGGGTGGGGGGCAGGGGAAGGGAGGGGAGAAACAGCCTGGAGATGGGGAAACTGAGGCAGGGGAGGGGAAATGGGGCAGGAAAAGGGAGGGGAAAGAGCCTGGAAATGGGGAAACTGAGGCAGGAAAAGGGAGGGAAAAGAGCCTGGAGATGGGGAAACTGAGGCAGGAAAAGGGAGGGAAAAGAGCCTGGAGATGGGGAAACTGAGGCAGGAAAAGGGAGGGAAAAGAGCCTGGAAGTGGGGAAACTGAGGCAGGGGAGGGGAAACTGAGGCAGGAAAAGGGAGGGGAAAGAGCCTGGAAATGGGGAAACTGAGGCAGGGGAGGGGAGAAGGAGCCTGGAAATAGGGAAACTGAGGCAGGGGAGGGGAAATTGGGCAGGAAAAGGGAGGGAAAAGAGCCTGGAAATGGGGAAACTGAGGCAGGGGAGGGGAAATGGGGCAAAAAAGGGGGAAAACAGCCTTGAAATGGGGAAACTGAGGCACGGGGCGGGTGGAAATGAGACAAGAAAAGGGAGAAACCCCGACTTTAAATTAGGGAAACTGAGGCAGGGGAGGGGAGAAAGAGCCTGGAAATGGGGAAACTGAGGCTCGGGAGGGGGGAAGGAGCCTATGATGGAGGGAAACTGAGGCAAGGGAAGGGAAACGGGGGAAGCAAAGGGAGGGAAACCAACCTTAAACTGGGGAAACTGAGGCAGGGGAAGGGAAAGAGAGCAAAAGAACAGCGGGAAGCCAAGTTTAAAGCAGGGAAACCGAGGCTGGGGAAGGCAGAATCAGCCACCAAGCAGGATGGAGGGGGTCTCACAGATTGGGGGGGGGGGCTAACACCAAACGATATCCCCCCTCCCCAGGACTCTCAGGATTCGTCGGACGGAGCCCCCTCGGCTCCGCGGATGACGGGCAGCCTGGTTTCGGATCGGAGCCACGACGACATCGTCACCCGGATGAAGAACATCGAGTGCATCGAGCTGGGGCGGCATCGCCTCAAACCCTGGTACTTCTCCCCGTACCCCCAGGAGCTGACGGCGCTGCCCGTCCTCTACCTCTGCGAGTTCTGCCTCAAGTACGGCCACAGCCTCCGCTGCCTCCAGCGTCACCTGGTAGGGATCCCCCCCCCTTCTCAACAATTGGGGATCCCCCCCCCCCCCAGATGGATTGGGGACCCCCTTTGGGGTGGATTTGCCCTCCTTGGGGGGGCCCCCGGGGTAACACTGAACTCCTTGGGGTAACACCGAATGCTCCAGGGTAGATGTGAGCCACCCCGGGGTGGATTGGGGACCCCTCTGGGGTGATTGGGGACCCCCCAGGGTGATTGGAGACCCCCCCGGGGTGATTGGAGACCCCCCCGGGGTGGATCTCACCTCCTCAGATTAACATGGGGACCCCCAGGGTGGAGCTGAGCCCCCCCTGGGGTAACACCAACCCCCCCAGGGTGATTGGGGAGCACCTCAGGTGGATTGGGGACCCCCCCGGGGTGATTGGGGACCCCCCAGGGTGATTGGGGACCCCCCCGGGGTGGATCTCGCCTCCCCAGATTGACATGGGGACCCCCAGGGTGGAGCTGAGCCCCCCCCCCGGGGTAACACCGACCCCCCAGGGTGATTGGGGACCCCCCCAGGGTGATTGGGGACCCCCCTGGGGTGGATCTCACCTCCTCAGATTGACATGGGGACCCCCAGGGTGGAGCTGAGCCCCCCCCCCGGGGTAACACCGACCCCCCAGGGTGATTGGGGACCCCCCCAGGGTGATTGGGGACACCTCCGGGGTGGATCTGCCCTCCCTGGGGTGGTGTAGGGACCCCCAGGGTAACACTGACCCCCCCCCCAACAATTGGGGGCACCCCCAGGGGGATTGGGGACCCCCAGGGTGGATTGGGGACCCCCTCAGGGTGGATCTCACCTCCCTGGGGTGGCACGGGGACCCCCAGAGTAACACCGACCCCCCTAAGGTGGATCTGACCCCCCCCGGGGTAACACTGACCCCCCCCCAGGGCAGATTTAACCCCCCCCCAGGGCATCAATCCCCTCCCAAGGGCACACATCTCTCTCCCACCCCATTATTTACCCCTCCCAGGGGTTTCTACCCCCCCCCACACTAAATCCCCCCCCCCCAGGGATCCAATTCACCCCCCACTCCCCCTTTTTACCCCCCCCGCTCCCCCCCCCTTTTTTTTTTGCCCTTCCCCAGACCAAATGCGACCTGCGACATCCCCCGGGCAACGAGATCTATCGCAAAGGCACCATCTCCTTCTTCGAGATCGACGGCCGCAAGAACAAGGTAAAGCGGGAGAAAATGGGGGGGGGGGGTACCCCCAAATGCTGGGGTCCCCCTTAAACCGTCCCCCCCCCCTAGAGTTATTCGCAGAACCTTTGCCTCTTGGCCAAGTGTTTTTTGGACCACAAGACCTTGTATTACGACACCGATCCTTTTCTTTTCTACGTCATGACCGAGTACGACTGCAAGGGCTTCCACATCGTCGGCTATTTCTCCAAGGTGGGGGGGATGTAGGGTGTCCTGGGGGGGGGGGGGGGGGTAAAGGGGGTTTTGAGGGGGTTTTGGGGGAGCTGGAGGGGATGTGGGGGAGCCCTTAGGGGATGAAGGGGTGGGGAAGGGTCCTAGGGGGATAGGAAGGGGGTGAGGATGGGTCCTAGAGGGGTTTGGGGGTCCTGGGGGCGGGGGGGGGGGGTGTCCCTGAAGGATGGGAGGGGGACAAGAGGGGGTCTGGGAGTCACTGGGGAGATGGGGAAGGGTCCTAGGGGAATGGGAGGGGGGCTGAGGGGGTGGGGAAGGGTCCTAGGGGGTCCTTGGGGAACGGGAGGGGGGCTGAGGGGGTGGGGAAGGGTCCTGGGGGAATGGGAGGGGGGGCTGAGGGGGTGGGGAAGGGTCCTAGGGGATCCTTGTGGGGCTCTGAGGGTCCCTGGGGGTTTGGGGAAGGGTCCTGGGGGGGTCCTGGGGGTCTTGGGGGGAAGGGAAGGGTCCTGGGGGGGTCCTGGGGGTCTTGGGGGGAAGGGAAGGGTCCTGGGGGGTTCCTGGGGGACAGGAGGAGTCTTGGGGGGGGGTCCCCAGGGACAGGGGCTGTGTTTGGGGTCCACAAAGGGGGGTTTGGGGGGGGGGGGGGGGGGGGGGGAAGCTGGGAAGCCCCCAGGGTTTCAGGGTGCTCAGCAGGCTTTTGGGAGACCCCCAGGGGTGGGGTGTTGGGGGGGGGGGGGGGGGGCTTTGGGGGGGCTTTTTGGGGATCCCTGGGGGTTTGTGGGGGTCCAGGGGGGGGTTTGGAGGGTCCCAGGGAGTTTTGGGGGGTCCTTGGGAGGGGTTTAGGTCCCTGGTGGTTTGGGGGGGCTCCCAGAGAGGGGGTTGGGGGTCTTGGGGGGTTGTTGGGGGAGTCCCTGGGGGGTTTTGGGGTGCCATCTGATTTTGGGGGGGCGGGTCATAGGAGAAAGAGTCGACGGAGGATTACAACGTGGCCTGTATCCTCACCCTGCCGCCCTACCAGCGCCGGGGCTACGGCAAGCTGCTCATCGAGTTCAGTGAGCGACCCCCCCAAATCCCCCCCAAATCCTCGGGGACCCCCCCTAAACCCCCAGAGACCCCCCCCAAATCCCCAGGGACACCCCCCCCCCCAAACCCTCACCAAGGCAGCCCCCCGCCCCAACATCCATTGAGAGGCTTCAAAACTGCTCTGATAAACCCTTAAAATTCTTGGGGGGGGAAGTAAACCCCCCCTGGGGACCCCAAAAATGCTTGGGGGACCCAAAATCCCTTTGCAATGTTCTGAAAAACCCTTGGGGGGGGCAACACCCACTCAGAGCCCCCCCAAAATGCTTTGAGGGACCCAAAATCCCCCCAGTAGGCTCTGAAAACTCTCTTGGGGGGCAGCACCCCCCCTGGGGTACCCCAAAGTACACCAGGGGCCCCAGAATCACCTCTGGGGGGTGGCAAAACCCTGGGGGGGGACCCCAAAATCCACCCCCCCCAGGGACCCTGCAGACCCTCCTGGGGGGGGGGGTTTCAACCCCAAACTCCCTCTGTGGGGCAAACTCCATTGCAGGGGGACCCCAAAAACCTTTTCAAGGAGCCAAAACCCTCCCTGGGACACCCCAAAAAACACCAGAAGACCCCAAAAAGCTTCTGCGGTGCCATGGGTGGGGCGGACACACCCCCCCAAAAATCCCTCCCAGAAGGATAACTACAGCTGGGGCACCCCAAAATACACCAGGGAGCCCCAAAATCTCTCCCAGGGCGGGGGGGGGAGGTGGCAAAATGCTCTGGGAGACCCCAAAATCCCCAAGGGCCCCTGCAGACCCGGGGGGCAGGGTGTCCAAACCCAAATCCCCTCTGTAGGGTGGGGCGGGCCCCGCCCAGCCCCGCCCTGGCCCTGGCATGACACCCCACCCCACACCTTCCCCGCCTCCAGGCTACGAGCTCTCCAAGGTGGAGGGGAAGACGGGGACCCCCGAGAAGCCGCTGTCGGACTTGGGGCTC
>CM075618.1:721642-785902 GCA_037962945.1 Sarcoramphus papa | reverse complement strand
GCGAAGCCAGCGCTCGAGAAGCCAAACCTCGTTCTTTACGTTTCACCTGGAGCATGAAAACGACGAGTTCCCTGGAACCCGGGGAGATGTTACGGGAAATCCGGAAAGTTCTGGACGCCAACAGTTGTCGGTGCGAACCCCAGGAGCGTTTCGTCCTCCTCTGCGCCCACGGGGCCCCCGGCCACGACTCCTTCGTCCAGTGGGAGATGGAAGTTTGCAAACTCCCCCGCCTCTCCCTCAACGGCGTCCGCTTCAAACGCATCGCCGGGACCTCCATGGCCTTCAAGAACATCGCCTCCAAGGTGGCCAACGAGCTCAAGCTCTGAGCCGGCGGGGGACGCGCGCGCCTCCCCCTCCCTCCTTTCCTTTTTTTTTTTTGGGGGGGGGGGGATGACACACACACGTGCGCCCAACGACGCAACGGATTGACGGGGAGGGGGATGCGTCTTCGGTAGCCCCAGAGACCTTGTTGGGGACGTCCTGGGCGTGGGACGGGGGACACGTTCTGCGTTTGATCCGGGGCCTCGTGAGGATGTGGGGACAGTTTTGGATGACCCGGGGAACCGCTGGGGACGTCCTGGATGGACTTGGGGGACGTGTGGGGACGTCCTGGGTGGTCCAGAGACCTATGGGGACGTCCTGGGTGGTCCAGGGCCACATGGGGACATCCTGGGTGGCCCAGGAGCTGCTGAGGATGTCTTGGATGGACTTGGGGGACACGTGGGGACGTCCTGGGTGGTCCAGAGACCTATGGGGACATCCTGGGTGGTCCAGGGCCACATGGGGACATCCTGGGTGGCCCAGGAGCTGCTGAGGACATCTTGGATGGACTTGGGGGACACGTGGGGACGTCCTGGGTGGTCCAGAGACCTATGGGGACGTCCTGGGTGGTCCAGGGCCACATGGGGACGTCCTGGGTGGTCCAGGGCCACGTGAGGATGTCCTGGGTGGTCCAGGAGCTGCTGGGGACATACTGGATGGACTTGGGGGACGTGTGGGGACGTCCTGGGTGGTCCAGGCACCTGTGGGGACATCCTGGGTGGTCCAGGAACTGCTGGGGACGTCGTGGATGGACTTGGGGGACGTGTGGGGACATCCTGGGTGGCCCAGGGCCACGTGGGGACGTCCTGGGTGGTCGAGGAGCTGCTGAGGACGTCCTGGATGGACTTGGGGGACATGTAGGGATGTCCTGGGTGGTCCAGGGCCACATGGGGACGTCCTGGGTGGCTCAGGGACCTGTGGGGACATCCTGGGTGGCCCCAGGTCTTAACAGAGATGGTCCTAAGGGACTTGCGGGGACACCCTGGGTGGCCCGGGACTTCACAGGGACATCCCCGAGCCTTACGGGGGGGACAGTGGGGATTGTCCTGGGCGTCCCCAGGGACATGGGGACAGTCCAGGGCCTTTCTGTCCCCACGGGGACAGCCCAGCGCCTTACGGGGGGACACCCCCCCCCGGTGGCCTTAGGGGACATTGTGGGTGTCCTGGCCCTCCCCCCACCCCGGGATGTCCCCTCCCCCCCCTCACTCAGGAAGGCTCCCGGGGGGGGGAGGGGTTCTGCTGCTGCCGGGGGTCACCCCCACCCCCCCCCCCCCCGCCGCCTTTGCTGGGGGAGGGGGGGGGGGAGCAGGGGGGGTCACCCCCTTTGACCTGCTGTAGCCCCGCCCCCGGGGGCACCCGGATGTCTGGGTCCCCCTGGGGGGTGGGGAGGGGCTGCACCCACCCTTTACATACCTCGGGGGGGCGGGGGGGTCCCCAGCCCCTCCCCCCCCGGGCACTGCCACCCCTTGGGGGGAGGGGAGGGGGGGACACCCAGGGGTGCTGCTGCCCGGGGGGGAGGGGCAGCGCCGCTGGCCCCGCCCCTAGCCCCGCCCCCAGCCAGCACCGCTGTGGATTTTCCAGGTTCTAGATTAAAAACTTTCCAGAAAGATCTGTTGCCTCCGACCAGTGCTCCCAGTACAGACCAGTGCTCCCAGTACTCACCGGGTGGAGCTCAGTGCTCCCAGTACACCCCAGGGCCCACTGGGCATGGCCCAGTCCTCCCAGTAACCACCCCAGTACTCCCAGTAGCCCACTCCAGTCCTCCCAGTAATGCTCCCAGTACCTCCCAGTGCACGCAGCCGCTCTAGTAAAATACCTTTATTGCAAATGCGGCTGGGATCCCCCCTCCCCCGGCGCCCCCGGGACCCCCCCGGGATTCCCCAGGACCTCGGGGACCCCCCCGGGCCCCGGGGGTGCCCCCGCCCTCCCACCCTACCCCGGGCCGCATGTCCCCCGGCCCAGCAGGGGGTGCTGCGGAGGGGGGCGTGGCTCGCCCGTGGGGGGGGGCGGATCCCAGCGCTCAGCGGGGCGGAGCGTGTCCGGCGGCAGGGGGGCGTGGCCGGGCGGCGTGGGCGTGACCGGGGCGGATGAGGGGGGGCGGAGCCCGGCCCTGCTGGAGCGGCGGCGGCGGCCGCGGCAGCACCGGGGCATTGGGCGGGGCCGGGCGCAGGAGGGGCGGGGGCTGCGGGGGGCGCGAGGGGGAGGGCGGCAGGGGTGGGGCCGAGGCGGGCGGCGGGGGCGGGGCCGGGCGAGACACCCCTGTGATCTGCACCTGCGGGAAGAGAGCTGGTGTTGGGGCGGGGCCAGGGCGGGACCGGGGGCGGGGCCAGGATCAGGGCTTGGACTGGGAGCAGGCTCCCGAACTGGGACCAGTCCTCCCATCAGGACTGGGACCAGTGCCTGGCTCAGGACTAGAACTGGGCCCAGGCCTAAGAGCAGAGCTGAGACTGGGACCAGTTCCTCAGTTAGGACTGGGCTGGGGACCAGGAATAGGGCTGGGACTGGGCCCCAGTCTGGGCTCAGAACTGGTCCCAATACCTAAACCGGAGCCCCCTCACCCCCACACTCACCTCCTCCTCCTCCTCCTCCTCCTGCCCCTCCCCGGGGGGGGGCGCGGGGGGGTCCCCCCCTCTCTGGGCCTCCCGCTCCCTCAGCAGCCGGTCGAGGCCGAAGCGACGGCGGGCGCCCAGCACAAAGCTCTTCACCTGCGCCGCCGTCTTGTTCCCCAGCACCCCCGCCACCGCCGGGAAGTCGCGGCCGTAACGCCGCAGGGCTGGCGAGGGCAGCGGGGTTAACGAGGGCAATGGGGTTAACGAGGGCAACGGGGTTAACGAGGCGGGGGGGGGGCTTACCCTGCACCACCAGGAGCTGCTCGTCCGTCGTCCAGCGGGGAGCTGAATTTGCCGTTGCCCTGGGGAGGGGGGGGGGGAAAAGGCGGGGTGTGGGGTGCCATGGGGGGACGGTGGGACACTGTGAGGCGTCTGGGAACAGTGTGGGGCACACGGGACACCGTGGGGACACCCCGGGGCACGGCAGGATGCTACGGGGCAGGGCGGGAACATCGTGGGGCACACAGGGACGCTGTGGGGCGGGGCAGAAGACAACGGGGGGGCGGGGGGGGGAGGCGCGTGGCGGTGTGTGGGGCCCCCCCCCCAAAAAAGCCCCTCGGCCCCCACCTCCGGCGGCCGCAGCCCCTCCACGCCGCCCTCCAGCGCTTGCTTCAGGCCGCTGTTGATCTGCTTGATCCGCTGGACCTGGGGAGGGCGAGAATCCCAAGGGGTCACCCCACAACATGGGGGGGGGGGGGCACCCCATAGATTTTGGGGGATGCAGAGTTTAGGTTTTGGGGTTTTTTTTTGTTTTTTGGGTTTTTTTTTGTTTTTACCTGTCGTTTGAGAGAGACCAACTGACAATCCAACTGCCGTAAGGCCAACGCCCCCAGGTCGGGGTTGGCGGTGACGCCGGCGACGTCCTCCCGGCTGAGATGCATCCCCCGGGGAGGACGGCGACGGTGCCGCGCCGGAGGGTGGTGCCGATATTGCGCCTCTTTCCGCGTGGCGGTTTTGGGGTAAAAAGGCTGAAATTTATGAATTTGGGGGGGGGAGGGGGCTGGGGTCACCGCGCTCACACAGTGAGCGCGGTGACCCCAGCCCCCTCCCCCCCAAACCTCTTTTTTGGGGTCCAGCGGCTCCGTCTCCCCCTCGTTAGCGGGGCGGTGGTCATCGGTCTCGTCGTTGCTATGGAAACGGGGTGAAAAAGGGGGATTTGGGGGCTGTTGGGGAGGGGGGGGATGGGGGGGATGTTACCTGTCGTCGCGGTCTTTGCGGCCCAGGAGGCGCCGGGCCTGGCGGTCCATGACGCTGGTTCGGGTGCGGGTTTTTTTCCAGGAGTAATAATATTTAACGAGGCTGGGGATCAGCTTGTCGGGGAGCTGCGGGGGGAGGTGGGGGGGGTTTTGGGGGGGCAGAGGGTGAGGTTTTGGGGGGGGGGGTGGTCGTAAGGATGGGGTGGGAGGTGAAGGGGGGGGGAGAGGTGAGGAGGAGCCTTAGAAAAGGGGGGGGAGAACCCCTATAAATGGGGGGGGGGGGAAGGTGAGGGGAGCCCCCTAAGAAATGGGGGGGGGCTGCTAGAAATGGAGGGGGGGGAGTCATAGAAAAAGGGGGGGAGAAACGCCCTAGAAATAGGGGGGGGAACCCATAAATAGGGAGGGGAAACCTATAACAAAGGGGGAGAGATGAGGGGAAATCCCCTAAATATGGGGGTGGGACCCCTAGAAATGGGGGTGAACCCCCTAAAAATGAGGGGGGGGGAGATGGGGGGGACCCCCCTAGAATGGAGGGCAGAACCCCCTGGAATTGGGGGGGAACCCCCTAGAAATGAGGGGGGGGAGGTGCCACCTGCTGGGATGGGGGGGGGGAGCAGGTGGCACCGCTGGGGGCGGGGTCAGGGATGGCACATACCATCTCCTATGGGGGGGGGGGGGGTCAGGGGGTGGCATGTACCATCCCCTGTGGGACGGGGCGAGGGGGGTCAGGGGGTGGCACATACCATCCCCTATGGGGGGGGGGGGGGTCAGGGGGTGGCACATACCATCCCCTATGGGATGGGGGGGGGGTCAGGAGGTAGCACCTACCATCCCCATGGGGTGGTCATGGGTGGCATGTACCATCCCCTATGGGGGGGGGGGGGTCAGGGGGTGGCACATACCATCCCCTGGGGGGGGGGGTCAGGGGGTGGCACATACCACCTTCTCAATGCCAAGGGGGTCCCTGTCCCCCCCGCTCCATCTCCCCAGGCGACACCCTGGGGGTCCCGTGGGGACAGCGACCCCCGGCCCAGGGACACAGGGAGAGACCAGACAAGGCTGGGGATGGATCCAGCCGCCATGGGGCAGGGGCTGAGACCCAGTGCCCTCCCCCTGGGGGGAATGCGGGGGGTTTAGGGGTACATTTGGGGGGGGGGGGGGGGGTCTCTCACCATTTGCTGGATGCGGGCGAAGCTCTTGCCATGGAAGCTGAAGGCCTGTTCGAAAAGGACCTTGTCCTCCACCGTCCACTCGTCCGGGAAGGGCGTGAAGTTGGCCAGGTCGGCCAAGGACTTCTCCACGTCGTGCTTGTGCCACAGCAGCATCCCCAGAGCCTGGGGGGGGGCGGGGGGGGCCAGGGGACACACGGTGGGGGGGTCAGGAAACACTTGGGGGCACCCTGGGGGGACCCCGTGCTGTTTGGGGGGGTGTTGATGTTACCTGCTCGATGTTGTAGCCGTGCTTGTCCTTTGCCATGGCGATGTATTTGTCCACTGAGGGGGTAAAGGGGGGTGGGGGTAAAGGGGGGGTTGGGAGGGTTAAGGGGGGGTTAAAGAGGGAGTTGGGGGGGTAAAGAAGGGGTGAAGAGGGTCTTGGGGGGGGTACAGGGGGGTTAGG
Source organism: Sarcoramphus papa (assembly GCA_037962945.1). NCBI lineage: Eukaryota > Metazoa > Chordata > Aves > Accipitriformes > Cathartidae > Sarcoramphus > Sarcoramphus papa. The sequence continues at coordinate 780,159 of CM075618.1, read as the reverse complement.
GGAGGTAAAGGGGGGGTTGCAAGGGTAAAGGGGGAGGGGGGGGGGATGTAAAGAAGGGGTTGGGCACGTAAAAGGGAGGTTGGGAGAGGGCAAAGGGGGGGTTGGAGGGGTCAGGGGGTGTGGGGCACCCCGCAGCCCCCCCCCCCCGCTGAGGGACGCCCCGATATGACGGGGGGGGGGGGGGGGGGCTCACGTTTGGCGTCGGAGACGCAGTGGTTGGGGGCCCAGACCAGCATCCCCTTCAGCTCCTTGTTGCTGTAGCGGGCGGGGCTCTCTGGGGGGGGGGAGGGAGGTCAAAGGCAGGGAGACAACACCCCCCAGCCCGCCCCCCCCCCCCCCCCCCCCAAAATCGTCCCTACCTGGTTTGCAGTCGGGAATCACCGCCTGGTAGTCAGCCCCCACCCGGATCATGCTGTCTGGGGGAGGGGGGAGAGGGAAAAGGGGGGGGGATGGGGGTTAATGGGGGGGACGGGGGTTAATGGGGGGGGTCTACGCCGGCCCCTCGCGGTTGCGTGATGGGGGGGGGGGGGCGGCGGTTGTGTCCCCCTCCCCGCCGGCGAACAAAGCCGGCGGCCGGCGCACACGCGGGCGGCCGGGGACAATGGGGACGGGGCTTTGTTCCCCCCCCCCCCATGTCCCCATGTGTCGTGTGTGTGTGTGTGTGCCCCCCAAAACCCCACGGGTGGGGGGGTGACGTGAGCGCAGCCCCCCCTCACACACACACACGTGGGGTGAGCGCGGCGCCCCAACACACGCGTGTGGCATGGCTGGGGGGGCCACAGGCGTGTTTTTGGGGGGGAGGGGGGGCCACAGGCGTGTTTTGGGGGCGGGGGGGGGGGCCACTCACCGTGGGCGTGCTCGTCCTCGCTGCCCTCGTCCTCGGAGAGGGGGGGGCCACCGCCAGCGGCCACCGACTTCGCCCGGCTGCGGGACAGGATCCCCGAGGGCTTCTCCATCACCGACGGCATCGCCTGGGGGGGGTGGGGACTCAGGGTGACCCCCCCAAATCCCCCCGGGGGGACCCCACAAGGCCCCACCGGTGCGGGGCAGGGGGGGGGCGGCTCAGCCTCACTGCCCCATGCCAAACTTTAGCCCAACCTTGGTTATTTTGAGGGCGGGGGGGCCGTGGGAATTTGGGGGGGGGGGGCACGGTGTTGCTGCGTCGGGCGGCTGAGGCCCCCTTCCCAAAAAGGAGGAAACACCCCTCAAAATGGGGGGCAAAGTTGGGGGGGGGGTTTAAGGGGAGGGGGGAATGGGTGGGGGGTGTTTGGGGGGGTTCCGGCGCCCACCCGAGCCCACCAGCGCCCACACAATGCGCCGCCGGCCGCTCCCGCCGCCTGACGGTGCCAAAGTAGTTCCAGCTCCCCCGGCCTCAGCACGGCCCCCCCGCCCCCAGTGTACCCCTCCGCCGGCGGCAAGGGGGGGCACGGGGGGGGGTGAGGGTGGGGGGCATGGGGTGTGGGGGGGGCAAACATGGGGGTCCCAGCCTTGCCGTGGGGGGCGTGGGGGGCTGGGACCCATGGCGGGGGGGGGGGCACACGTATGTGCGGGGCCATGTCACCCCCCCTGCGTGTGGCTGGAGGGAACAAAGGGCCGGGGGGTGGTGGGGGGACAAAGGGGCTGCTGGGGGGCTGGGGGGGGGCCGGGGGGGGGGCCGGGGGGCCGCTGGGGGGCTGTCACACTGTGGGGCTGGGGGGGCCCCATGGGGATCCCTCCCTCACCCATCACATGCTCCCTGATGCTCACACGCCATGGGGCTGCCCCACACCTCCCCATCACCCCCCCTTTCCACCCCCCCATCCAGGGGTGCTCACCACTGTGGGGTCCTGTGGGGCGCAGCAGTCGGGATGGGGGTGTGGGATGCCCGCAACGGGGTGCCCCCATTGGGGGGGGGGGGCTATGGGGCAGTCTATGGGGCTGGCTGGGGGCTATAGGGCAGACTGACAGACGCGGGCTATGGGGCTCTAGACTGTGGGGCTGGGTATGGACTATGGGGCTCAGGGCTATGGACTGTGCAGCTGCTGTGGGTCAGGGCTCAGGGGTGGGCTGTGGGGCCACTATGGGGCAGGGCTGTAGGGCAGGCCGAGGGCTGTGAGGCTGGGCTATGGGGCAAGGCTGTGGGGTGGCCCAAGAGCTCTCGGGCAGGGCCATGGGGCCAGGCTATGGGGTAGGCCAAGGGCTGTGGGGCCAGGCTGTGGCGCAGGGCCAGGTTATGGAGCAGGGTTGTGAGGTGGGCCAAGGGCTGTGGGGCCAGGCTGTGGGGCAGGGTTATGGAGTAGGCTGAGGCTTGTCGGGCAGGGCCACAGGGCCAGGCTATGGGGCAGGGCTGTGGGGTGGGCCAAGGGCTCTCAGGCAGGGCTGTGAGACTGGGCTATGGGGCAGACCAAGGGCTGTGGGGCTGGGCTGCAGGACAGGACTATGGGGCAGAGCTATGAGGTGGGCCAAGGGCTGTGGGGACTGGGCTGTGGGACACAGCTATGGGGTGGGCCGAGGGCTCTCAAGCAGGGCCACGGGGCCAAGCTAGAGGACAGCCTGAGGGCTGTGGGGCCAGGCTGTGGGACAGGGCTATGGGGCAGGGTTTGGGGGTGGGCCAAGGGCTATGGGACAGGGCTACGGGGTGGGCCGAGGGCTGTGGGGACCAGGCTGTGGGACAGGGTGGTGGGACAGGGTTATGGGGTGGGCCAAGGGCTCTCAGGCAGGGCTGTGAGGCTGGGCTATGGGGCAGACCAAGGGCTATGGGGCAGGGCCATGGGGTGGGGTCATGGGCCATGCCGAGGGCCCCGGGGCCGGGCTGTGGGGCCGCCGTAGGTCAAACCTGCGGGCCGCGGGTCCGCCATGGCGCCGCTCCCCTCAGCGAACGGGAGGAGCCCCCCCTCCGCTCTCCCGCCCTCGCCCCCTCAGCCAATCAGCGACGAGCTGCCTTCGCGCCCAACGGCGCCGCCACGCGCCGGCTCCCCCCCTCCCTCCTCCGCCCCTACAGCGCATGCGCGTCCCCCTCACACATTTCCCCCCCCCCCCCTTTGCTTATAGCAACGCGCATGCACGCGCCCCGCTCTCCGTTCCCCCCCCGCCTCCCCGCCGCGCAGGCGCACTGGCGCTGGCCGGCGGCAGGCTCGCGCGCCTCGCGCTCCTCCCCCCCCCCCCTATATATAGGGCGCGCTCCCGCGCGCGCCCCCTCAGTCCGCTCCGCGCCCCCGCGCTGTGAGGAGCCGCCGCGGCCGCGCTCGCCGCCGCCATGGGGGTGAGTGGGGCCTGGCGGGGCCGGGGCTTGGGGGGGGGGAAGGCAGGCTCGTCCTAAGAGGGGAGGGGCGGGGCCTTTGAGGCTCCTCTGAGGCGATTTGGGGCCATCTGAGCGGATGGGGGGTTCCTACGAGGTCATGTGGGGTTTCTGTGAGGGGATTTGGGACCTTCCGAGGGGATCGGCGGTTCCTGTGAGGAGATTTGGGATGTTTCGTGGGGGTTTGGGGCTGTTACGAGGATATTTAGGGCTCTGTGAGGGGGACTAGGGGCTCCTGCGAGGAGATTTGGGACCCTTCGAGGGGATTTGGGGCTCTCGTGAAGAAGCCCCCTCTGAGGCTTTTGGGGGCTCCTTGTGAGGAGACTTGGGGCCCTCTGAGGCTATTAGGGGCTCCTGTGAGGGGGCTTTGGGACCTTTCATGGGGACTTGAGGCTCCTCCGAGGGAACTTGGGGCTCCCATGAGGAAATGTGGGACCCTCTGAAAGGATTTGAGGCTCCATGAGATTTGGGGCCCTTCTAGGGGATTTGGAGCTCCCTGAGGGGCTTGGGCCTCTGTGGAGGGGGGTTAAGGAGGGCCGGAGGGAGGTGGGGGGTCTCTGAGGGAGTTTGAGGGGGGATTTGGGGCTGTTTAGGGGGACGGGGGGGGTCTCTGAGGTGGGTGTTTGGGGTTTTGGGGGGCTGTGGGCAGACATGGAGGTTTGGGGGGGCTGGGAGGGGGAAGGTCAGGTGTTTGGGGTACAGTAGGGTGCGTTCAGAGGCCCCAAGGGTTTTGGGGCTCCCTATGGGGGGTTTGCAGGGAGACTGGGAGACCCCAGAGACCTCACCCCATCCCCCCTCTAACCATGGACCCCCAACCCCGCCAAAATCTGCACGTTTTCTCCCCAAAACGAGCCAAAACCGGAGCTTTTAGTGTCTGCATCCCAGCCAGCAGCAGGTGGTAGGGAAAAAACACTGCTCCAACCCTCAAAAACTCCTTAATTTCCCCCCAAAATGCCGACAGGTGTATTTCTGGGGGGAGGCTCGCCCTGTCCCGCTCCCCAAACCATGTGCATCCGTGTTTTTTCTGTAAAATACTGATTCTTGGGTGTGTTTAGCTGAGTTTTGGTGGAGGTGAAGCTCAGGAATCCCCAGACCCGCTTCAACACCCTGGGGGTCTTTGGGGTTCGCTGGAGATTTGGAGGGATCCCAGCAGGATTGTCGGGTTCCCCTCTTTCATCTTGGGGTAAAATCACCCACGTTTGGGTTATTTCTGGTGGTAGACTCTTAAAATTTAAGAGGAGGAAACACTTAAGAACAGTAACTTCACGCAAGTGCTGCTTCGCGCCACTTCTGTGTCCCAGCGTGTCTAATGAGCGCCAGCTCCATTAAAACACCAAAGATTTTGGGGCAAAACCCCACTAATTTAATTACCCCAGAGGTAACGATCCTGGGGAGCAGGATGCAGCACAGCTTTCCCGCTCCTGCAGCGACCGGGAGGGTTCAATGCACCCCTGTGCGCTCATCAGAACGCTGTTTTTTTTACCAAAAAACCCCACTTTTTTGCAAGGATTTTGGGGCAAACCTGCTCCTCACCTGTGTCTTGCTTATTTTATTCTCTATGGGCTTTAATTATTATTAATTTTTGGGCAGAACTTTTTTGCCGTTGGTGGGCGGAGCTTTGTTATTTGTTAAAATAACCCAGATTTAGTGAAAATTCCCTTTTTTTGCTGCTTCTCGACGCAGAGGAAATCGAGCAAAGCCAAGGAGAAGAAGCAAAAGCGCCTGGAGGAGCGAGCGGCCATGGACGCCGTCTGCGCCAAGGTGGAAGCCGCCAACAAAGTGAGTGTCCCCCTCGCTGGCGGGGTGAAAAAAACGGGGTAAAAAACCCCACAGAATCGGTGAAAAACCTCCCCCGCCGCAGAGCAGGGCCTGGCGGGTGGGAGCGAAACTTCCCCGCTTGTTTTTCGGGGTGCTGTTTGATTTCTTCCAGCTCGAAGATCCCCTCGAAGCTTTCCCAGTTTTTAAGAAATACGACCGGAACGGGTGAGTGTTACCCGTCACGGTTGTCACCGAAGCCGTTCCCGGCGCCGACGCCGTATCCCCGGTGCCGACGCCGTTTCCCTCCCGGCATCTCCCGCAGTTTGAACGTCACCATCGAGTGCAAGCGCGTCTCCGGGCTGGAGCCCGCCACCCTCGAGTGGGCCTTCGACCTCACCAAGACCAACATGCAGACGCTGTGAGTCGCGCTCTGCCGCCGGTGGGAGCCGCCGCCGCGGCGCAACCGTAGCACCGAGATCCCAGCACGGCGTTGGGGGGGGGGGCTCGCGGGTGATCCAGCCCCTCGCCGGGCTCTGCGGGGAAACCCTTGCTTGCTGTGACCCGAAATCATCGTAGGGGTTGTTTTTTGGGGCCCCGAAATCGTTGGAGGGGGATATTTTTTGGGGGCCTGCAAATTGTGGAGGGTTCCCCCCCCCCCCCGAAAATTGTGGTGTTGGGTTTTTTGGCCCCCCCCAAATTGTTGGGGTTTGGTTTTTGCACCCCAAATTGGTTGGCTGGAGGTTTTTTGCCCCCCCCAAATCGTTGGGGCTTGGGGGTGGTTTTGCCCCCCCCAAATCGTTGGGGCTTGGGGGTGTTTTTGCCCCCCCCAAATCGTTGGGGTTTGGTTTTTGCACCCCAAATCGTTGGGGCTTGGGGGTGTTTTTGCCCCCCCAAATCGCTGGGGTTTGGTTTTTGCACCCCAGAATGGTTGGATGGGGGGTTTTTTTGCCCCCCAAATCATTGGGGTTTGGTTTTTGCCCCCCAAATTGGTTGGGGGGGGGTTGCCCCCCCAAATCGTTGGGGTTTATGGTTTTTTTTGCTCCCCCAAATCGTTGGGGTTTGCGTTTTGCCCCCCAAATTGGCTGGCTGGAGGTTTTTTGCCCCCCCAAATCGTTGGGTTTTTGCCCCTCCAAAATCATTGGCCTTTTTTTTTGGCCCCCCTCCCCCGATCATTGTGGGGATTTTGCCCCCCCCCCCCCAAGTTGTTGGTGGATTTTACCCCAAAATCCTTGTTTTTCACCCCAAACGGGCAGGTACGAGCAGAGCGAGTGGGGCTGGAAGGAGCGGGAGAAGCGGGAGGAGCTGCGGGACGACCGAGCCTGGTACCTGATCGCCCGCGAGCCCGGCGCCGGCCCCGTCGCCTTCTCCCACTTCCGCTTCGACGTCGAGTGCGGCGACGAGGTTCTCTACTGGTGGGTACCCCTAAAAACGGGGTAAAAAAACCCAAAAAAAGGGTCTCCCCCGCTTTATAACAGCGCCAGGGCGGGTGTGCGGTTTTATCCCCGCAGCTACGAGGTGCAACTGGAGAGCAGGGTCCGGCGGCGAGGGCTGGGCAAGTTCCTCCTACAGATCCTTCAGCTGGTGGCCAACAGGTGACAACCGACAGCTTTTTTTTTGGGGTAAAAACAGGCAGTTTTGGGGCCGACCACCCCTGGCTGAGCCCCCCGCCTTGCTCCATGTTTTCCCCCCCCCTCCCACTTTCCCCAGCACGCAGATGAAGAAGGTGATGCTGACTGTCTTTAAACACAACCACGGCGCCTACCAGTTCTTCCGAGAAGCACTCCAGTAAGCGTAAAAAACACCCAAATTTGCTTGGTTTTACCCCGTTTTCCACCCCGGCGGGGGGGGGAGGAGGAGGAGGAGGGGGGTTTGTCCGTCCGTCTGTAACACGTTGTTCGCACGACTGTCTTTTCAGTGCGCTGGCAACGTGCCGGGGCCGGGCGACGCGGGCAGGCGGGGCAGGGGCAGCCGAGAGAGGTGGGTGCTCGGGGTCCCGTCCCGTCCCCCCCCTCGGCGCCAGGTCCCGGGGGAGAGCCCCTTTTCCGGGGATTTTTAACCCATTTTCCAAGGGGTTTCTAACCCCTTTTTCCAGGGGGTTTTAACACCTTTTTTCAAGGAGTTTTGGCCCTTTTTCCAGGTGATTTTCAACCCCTTCTTTTCTAGGGGGTTGTTTGAACCCCCTTTTCCGGGTTTTTTTTACCCCTTTTCCAGGGGATTTTTTTATCCCTGTTTCCGTGGGGGCTTTTTACCCTCTTTTCCAGGTGTTTTTGGGGTGGTTTTTAACCCCCTTTTCCTTTTTTTTTTTTTTTAAGCCCCTTTTCCGGGTGTTTTCGAGGTGGTTTTGCCCCTTTTCTGGGTGTTGGGTGGAGGGGGGGGCAGGGTTGCCCCTTTTCCAGGTGGTTTTACCTCATTTTCCATGTGGTTTTTTTCTTCCCTTTTCCATGTGGTTTTTGCCACTTTTCCAGGTGTTTTTTTACCCCATTTTCCAGGTATTTTGAGCCCCTTTTCTGGGGGTTTTAACCCCGTTTTCCAGGTGCTTTGGTTTTACCCCCTATTCTAGTTGCTTTTTGCCCCCTTTTCCAGGGCTGGCTTTTTTACCCTCTTTTCTGGGTGGTTTTAGGGTGTTTTTTAACCCTCTCTTCCGGTTTCTTTTTTTAACCCCTTTTCCGAGTGTTTTAAATCTATTTTTTTGGTGTTTTAACCCCGTTTTCGGGGGGGATTTTTATCTTTTTTTTCCAGATATTTTAGGATATTTTTTAATGCCTTTTCTGGGTGTTTTCAGGGTGTCTTTTAACCCCGTTTTCCAGGTGGGAGAGAGATTTAAGCCCTTCTTTCTGTTTTGTTTTTTTTTTTAGCCCCTTTTCTGGGTTTTTTTGCCCCATTTCTGGTGGGGGGAGGGGTACCCCCCCTTTTCTGGGTCTGTTTTTTAACCTCTTTTCTGAGTTGTTTTTTTTTTTCTCCTTTTCTGGATGTTTTTGGGGTGTTGTAAACCCCTTTCCCAGGTGTTTTTTTGCCTCTTTTCCATGTGGGTTTTTAGTCCCTTTTCCAGGTGATTTTTTTAACCCCTTCTTTTCTGTTGTTTTTTTTTTAAATGCCCTTTTCTGTTTTTCTTTTAGCCCCTTTTCTGTTTGTTTTTTTTTTTTTTTTTAAATCCCTTTTCTGGGTGTTTTAACCCCTTTTTCCAGGTGTTTTTTAACCTGTTTTCCAGGTGTTCCCCCCCCTTTTCTGGGTGTGTTTTAAAGCTCTTTTCCACATATTTTTAGGTTTTTTTTTTTTAATCCCTTTTTTGGGTGTGTTTAGAGTGTTTTAACCCCGTTTTCTGGGGGTTTTTTGTGTTTTTATTTTTTTAACCCCTTTCCCAGGTGTTTTTAACCCCTTTTCTGAATGCTTTTAGGGTGTTTTTACCCTTTTCCAGGCGTTTCCCCTCGCTCCGGCCATTCCCCCCCTTCCCCCCCCCCCATCACCTTCCCCCACCCCTGGTAGCTTTGCCCCATCCCCACGCCAGCCAGGGAGGGTGACACGGAGGGGGGGGGTGTCTGGGTGACACAGGGGGGGTCTGGGTGACGAGGTGGGGGTCTGGGTGACGAGGGGGGGGTCAGGGTGACGCCGTGCCCCCCGCCCTGCCCCTCCCCAGGTTCGAGGTGGACGCCGCCTCCCCCAGCGTCTCCGGCTGCTGCGGGGACGATTCCTCCTACGAGATCCTCAGCCGACGCACCAAGTTCGGGGAGAGCCACCCCCACCCGGGGGGGGGCCACTGCGGGGGCTGCTGTCACTGAGCCCCTCCCCCGCCACGTTCCGTACCCAAATCTCAAGGTTTTGCCCCAAAAACATCTCGCCTCGGGGACGGGTACCCAGTTTGGTTGTACCCTGTGCCGCCGGTCACTGAATGGGTGATGGGAACCCTCCCCCCCCCCCCCACACACAAACACACCCCCTCCCCCATCCGTGGGGGGCTTATTTGGGGGCTGGGGGGGGGAGGGGCAGGGGTTCATTTTGGGGCTGGAAGGGGATTTTGACCCGTTCGGGGTGTTTCTGGTGCCTCGCAGGAGTCGAGGCCCCCTCCCCTCCCCCCCCCTTTTTTTTTTCAGCGATTTTGTTTGTATGTAACAAATAAATAATAATAAAAATTTAATTTGGCCTCGGGGTGGGGGAGGGGCAGGACGCCTGGGTCCCTCCCAGTTGCCCCCCAGTTCTGTACTGGGGGAATAGCGCCCCCGCGCGGGCTGGAGGACTGCACTTCCCAGCGTGTCCTGGGGCTGAGTAATGAACCTACACCCGCGGGGAGGGTGGAGCCTGAGCGCGGGGGTGTGGCCTCGGTGCTGGAGGGGCGGGGCCTGAGCGCAAGGGGCAATGGCAATTCTGTGTGAGGGGCGGGGTCTGAAGGCGGGGCAGAGCCTGGGTGCAGGTGTCGGGCGGGGGCGTGGCCTCAGCGCAGGGGGCGGTAGTGGTGTGCGATAGGCGGAGCTTGGGCGAAGGGGTGGTGCCTCAGCACAAGGGGCGGGGCCAGGAGTGCCGGGGCGTTGCGTGTAGGGAGCAGAGGCGGCTGTGCAAAGGGAGGCGGAGCCTACCTCTCCGCCGGAAGTGACGCGCACCTCTACTTCCGCTTCCGTCGCCGCCATGCCGCTCGCCGCCCGCCTGGCCCGCTCCCTCCTGCGCTCCGCGGCCCGGCCCGGCCCGGCCCAACGCAGCCTCATCTCGGGGCCGCCGCAGCAGCCGCTGGGGCCCGGGGTGAGCGCGGGGGCGGCTCGGGGCGGGGGCGGGAGGGGAACCGGGGCGGCGAGTGACCTTGGGGGAAGTCCGGGATTGACGGCGCTGTGCCCGTAGGAGAGCGTCGTGGGCTTCCTCGCCATGTTCGCCGTCTGCCTGGGCCCGGCTGCCTGGGTGCTCGCCCACCTCGAGGAGTACAAGAAGCGGGAGTGACGCCCCTCCCCATCCCACCGGGACCACCCAGCACCGGGACCACCGGGGGTGCCGCACCGGGACACGCACCGCCCCCGCCGCCGATGGGACCTCCGGACCAGCCCCCCCACCCCAATAAAGGCCGCTGATGCCGCGCTTGGCTCCACCCCTCTCTGCCCGGACGCCTGGGTCCTTTCAGCGGGGGGAGGGGGGCTTGGAGGGGGGGTCTCGACCTGGGGAGTGGGGCTGTGAGGTCATCTGATGGCATCACGGTGAGGTCACCGGATGGGGGGGGTGGCTGGTTGGACGGGGGAGGCCCCCTTGCTAACGGCGATGGCGGTTGCCAAGGTCGTGGCCTGGTTGCTAGGGTGGGTAGCGGTTGCTAGGGGAGGGGCTGGTTGCCGGGGAACCTGTCCTGGTTGCCAGGGGCGGGACCCGTCGCTAGGGGCGGAGCCGCTCTGCTCATGGACCGTCTCCAAGGGCGGTGCCTGTCGCTAGGGGCGGAGCCTCTCCGTTTTCATGCCGTCTCTATGGGCGGAGCGTGTCGCTAGGGGCGTTTCAACAGTGCGACTTCTGGTGTCCGGGAGGACTGCTGGCCCATAGAGTACGACTTCCGGAGGACTGACGGGCACTTCCGTTGTCCGGGAGGACTGCTGGCCCATAGAGTACGACTTCCGGAGGACTGACGGGCACTTCCGTTGTCCTGGAAGACTGCCAGCCCATAGAGTACGACTTCCGGAGGACTGACTGGTAGTTCCGGTGTCTGGGAGGACTGCCAACCCGCAGAGTACGACTTCCGGATGACTGACGGGTACTTCCGGTGTCCTGGAGGACCGCCGGCCCATAGAGTACAACTTCCGGACGACTGACGGGCACAAGACTCGCGCGGGGAGGGAAGAGACGTGGCAGTGACGTCAGCGCCGGCCGGTGGATCCCGGCAGCGGCGCACGGCCCGGACCGACCCGAGTCCCGGTGAGAGCGCGGCAGCGCGGGGCGGGGCTGACCCGGCAGCGCGCGCGCGTGGCCCCGCCCCTCCGGCACACACCCCACCCACCCCCACCCCCCCCCCCCACCCTCCGCCCCCGCCGGCGTCTCCTGGGGGAGCGGAGGGGTCCGGGAGCGGGGCGGGGGGGGGGGGGGTCCCGGTAACCGGTGCTGACCCCCCCCCGCCCCGCTCCCCGCAGCGGCAGGTGATGAGCCCCGATGAACGCGCGGCGCCGGCACGGCTCTAGGCAGCGGGAGCCGGGCGTTTACCTGGGGCCCCCCCAGACACAGGCCGTGCCCCCCCCGCCCCTCGCCGCTCCGTCTCTCCCCCCCCCGCCGCTACCGTCGTCGTCGTCGTCCCCCCCGGACGCCATGTCGTGCCGTGACCGGACCCAAGAGTTCCTTTCCGCCTGCAAGTCCCTGCAGGACCGGCAGGTGGGTGTCCGCGGCGGGGGGGGGGGGGGTGACACCCTGGGGGTCCCCCTCTGCCCCCCCTCTGCCCCCCCGCCCCGGTCTCACCCCCCCCCCCCCGCCTCTCCCCGCTGCAGGACGGGGTGCAGCCCGGCAGAGCGGCCCCGGGCGTCGGGCGGCAGCGCAGCGAGTTCAGCCTCATGGCCAAGTGAGGGGGGGGGAACGGGTTCGGGGGGGGGGCGTCCCCGGGTGGGGATACGATACGGGGTGATGGGGTCCCCGAATGTGGGGGGGATAGGGAGGGGGATGGGAACAGGGTTGGGGGGGGGGTGGGACAGGTCCCCAGGTGTAGGGGGATGGCGGGGGGGGGTCGGGGTCCCCAGGGGTGGTGAGATGTGGGGGGGGGGGTGGGCCGGGGGCACCCCAGCTCTGATGGGTCCCTCTCCGCTCCCAGGCGCATCGGGAAGGATCTCAGCAACACCTTTGCCAAGCTGGAGAAGCTGACGATCCGTGAGTTTGGGGGGGGGAGGGGGGCCACAAGGGGGGGGGTGACAGGAGGGTGCCCTGACAGCAGGCCCCCCCCCCCCCTTTTCCATTGTCCCCTGGCCGACGCTGGCAGTGGCCAAGCGCAAGTCCCTCTTCGACGACAAGGCGGTGGAGATCGAGGAGCTGACCTACATCATCAAGCAGGTGGGGGCCGGTTTGGGGGCGTGTGTATGTTTTGGGGGGGGGCGGGGGGCCACGTTAGGGGGTGTCCCTGACCTGCCCCCCCCTGCCCTCACAGGACATCAACAGCCTGAACAAGCAGATCGCGCAGCTGCAGGAGCTGGTGCGGGCCAGGGGGGGCCAGAGCGGGCGGCACGTCCAGACCCACTCCAACACCGTGGTGGTGTCGCTGCAGGTGGGGACGGGGACAGCGAGGAAGGGGGGGACACATGGGGGGGGGACGCACACACACGACACACAGCCCCCCCCCCAGCAGCAGCTGATCCCTCTGCTTCCCTTCTCAGTCCAAACTGGCCTCCATGTCCAATGATTTCAAGTCGGTGCTGGAGGTGCGGACGGAGGTGAGTCTTCACGCCCCCGCCTCCCCATCCCCTCTGACCCCCCCCAGACCCCCCCGACCCCCCCCTGACCCCCCCACTTCCCCCCAGAACCTGAAGCAGCAGCGGAGCCGCCGCGAGCACTTCTCCCGTGCCCCCATCTCTGCTTTACCCCTCGCTGCCGGCAACCTGGGTGAGTGCTGGGATTTGGGGGACGGGTTTGGGGGGGGGGGTGTCTTTGTCGTCGTTGCTCCCCGCCCCGGCTCAGGCCCCGCTCTCCCCGCAGGCAGCTCGGCGGTGCTGCAGGACGAGCCGCAGCGCGCCGGGGCGGTGGCCATCGAGATGGACGCGCGGACGAGCCAGCAGCTACAGCTGATCGACGAGCAGGTGGGGAACGTGAGCCTGGGTGGCGGGGCGGGGGACAAACACACACACGGAAACCCCCCCCCATCTCCTCGCGTGAGCTGGGTGGGGGGGAAACACGACGACACAGAGACCGACGGCCCCCGCGCGCGTCCCTGCCCGCCCGCAGGATTCCTACATCCAGAGCCGGGCAGACACGATGCAGAACATCGAGTCCACCATCGTGGAGCTGGGCTCCATCTTCCAGCAGCTGGCACACATGGTGAAGGAGCAGGAGGAGACGATCCAGAGGTACTGAGCCTTCCCCCCCCCACCTTCCCCACCTCCCGGTGTCCGTCTGTCCGGCGTCCGTCTGTCCGTCCCCTCACTGTCCCACTCCCCCTCCCCGCCGTGCCCGCAGGATCGACGCCAGCGTGGAGGACGCGCAGCTGAACGTGGAGGCGGCGCACGGGGAGATCCTCAAGTACTTCCAGTCGGTCACCTCCAACCGTTGGCTGATGGTCAAGATCTTCCTCATTCTCATCGTCTTCTTCATTGTCTTCGTCGTCTTCCTGGCCTGAGCGTCCTTTCCCCGCTTCCTCGTCCCACCGGCCGGGACAGACGGACTCAATCCGTGCTCTGCGGGGCTCGGAGACGGACATCTGCGTGGGGACGGGGCAGGGTCCTGCCTGGGACCCCAACCTTCCCCTGGGGACCCTCTTGTTGTCCCCCCACCCCGCCAAGGCCGGGCTGGGCTGGGGTGGGGGGCAGCACCCTGGCTCCCATGCCTCCCACAGCCTATGCCAAGGCCGGTCCCCGTGTCTGCCTGGTCATGGTGGCTGCGGACCCTCCTGGTGGGCCGGGAATCCCGGGAATGCTGCCAGACGCCCCCCTCCCACCGCCCGCAACAGGCTGTGGACCCCCGGGTGGGGGGCGTGGGTGGGCTGCAGACCCCCATTGAAGCTGTGGGACCCCGGGGGGGGCCGGGTGGGTTGCGGACCCCCATTAAAGCTGTGGGACCCAGGGCAAGGGGTGGGTGGGAGGGGCTGTGGACCTCATTAAAGCCCGTAGGGCCCCCTGGATGGGCTGCAGGACCCCCGGGGGGGGCTGCAGACCCCCATTAAAGCCGTGGTGAGCCCCCCCCCCTCACCGAGCTGCCTTTTCCTCCCGGGTCGGGACTCGAACCCGCGGCCTCGGGGGGACGTGATGCCGCCGGGGGGGGGGTAGGGGGAGTGCGCATGCGCGCGGGGCGGTGGTGACCTCCGGGCGGAAGTGACGCGGGGGGGGCGTGGCGCCGCGGTGAGGCCGCGGGTGCCGGTAGCGGGCGGCGGCGATGGCGGAGGAGGGCAAAGGGGGGTACAGCGGTGAGCGGGGGCCGGGGGAACGGGGCGGTGGGTGCCGGTTGGGCCGAGAGGGTGAGGAGAGGATCGGGGGGCGGCTTGCGGGGCGGGGGGGGGGAGCCCCGGGGCCCCGAGAGGTGTCGGGGAAGGGAGCTCTCTAGGCCCGGTCGGTTGGAAGTAGCGTTGGGCCCGATCCGTGGGCCCGGGGAGAGGAGATGGGGGCCCGGGGAGAAGGGATGGGGGTCTGGGGAGAGGGGAGGGGGCCCTGGGAGAGGGGAGAGGGCCTGGAGAAAGATGGGGCCGGTAGCCAGGGCAGGAGAGACCCCCGAGGCAGGAGAGACCCCCGGGGCAGGAGAGGACCCCCCCCCCGCCCCCGCCGCCGGTACAGCAGTTGACAGCGGTGCTGCCCGGACAGAGCACGATGATCGAGTGGGCGGCCGAGGCTTCTCCGGCCGGAGGAAGAAGGGTCGCGGCCCGTTCCGTGGGAAGATGTACAGCGAGATGAACCACCGCTCCCGTAACCGCGGCGGCCCCGGCCTCCGGGCGCGGCTGGAGGAGGACGACGGCGACGTCCCTATGAGCGAGGCCCACGACGGGCCCCGCAGCCGATAGTGAGTGCGGATGGTTGGGGGAGCCCCACGGAGCCACCCCGGGGTTGGGGTGGGGGTCTGGTGGGTCCAGGGCTTCCCCCACCCCCCCCACCCCAATCTCGCCTTGCTGTTTCCAGCTTACCCTACGGGCCGCGGCCGAACCGCACGGCCAACATCCACATCACGGTCAGACGAGACCTTCCCACCCCAGAGCGGAGCAGCGGCACCAGCCGCGACGGCGGGCGCCGGAACTGGTTCAAGATCACCGTGAGTTGGGGCAGGCGGCGCAGGGACGGGGATCGCAGCCGTCGTTACCTGCTTTTCCCGCAGCACGGGGACGGTGATACGTTTTTTCCGGGCAGCGTGGGGATAGAGAGCGTGGCTGTCGTCGTCCCGTCGCCATCTTATAAGGAGCGGCTGAGGGAGCTGGGGGGGTTCAGCCTGGAGAAATGGAGGCTGAGGGGAGAGCTCCTCGCTCTCCGCAACCGCCTGAAAGGAGGCTGCAGCGAGGCGTGGGGGGGGTGAGATCTCTGGTGCCAAGCGATGGGACGAGAGGAAACGGCCTCACGTTGCGCCAGGGGAGGTTTAGATTGGGGATTAGGGAAAATTTCTTCACCGAAAGGGTTGGAACGGGCTGCGCGGGGAAGGGGTTGAGTCACCGTCCCTGGAGGGATTTAAGAGACGTGGAGACGCGGGGCTGAGGGATGCGGTTTAGTGGTGGGCTTGGCGGTGTTAACGGTCGGGCTCGACGATCTTGAGGGTCTTTTCCAAGTGAAATGATTCTGCGCTTCTTTTGGGCTATGACTAACGGGATGAAATTTAACGAAATGCCGCATTCTGCACCTGGGACGGAGTAACGCCGGGCACGAGGATAAACTGGGAGAGGAGTAGCCAGAGAGCCGCCCCGCAGAAAGGGATCTGGGGGTGCTGGGTGGCAGCAGCCTCAACGCGAGTGAGCCAAGAGGGCAAACTGCACCCTGGGGCGTATCAAACCCGGCAGAACCAGCCGCTCAAGAGAGGGGATTGGGGAGAAGGAGGCTGAGGGGCGACCGCATCGCTCTCTGCAGCTTCCTGAGGAGGGGACGTGGAGAGGGAGGTGCTGAGCTCTTCTCCCTGGGATCCAGCGACAGGAATGGTTCCAAGCTGCGCCAGGGGAGGTTTAGATTTGACGCCAGGAAGCATTTCTTTATCAAAAAAAGGCGGTCAAACGCTGGAACAGGCTTCCACGAGAGGTGGTCGATGCCCCAAGCTGGTTAGGGTTCGCGAGGTATTTGGACAATGCACTTAATAACGTGCTTTAAGTTTTGGGCAGCCCTGACGCGGTCAGGCAGTTGGAGTAGGTGATTGTTGTAGGTCCCTTTCAACTGAAATAGTCCGATCTAGTCTAATCTTTTTTCTTTTCCTTTGTCCTTTCCTTTCTGTTCTCTCTTTTCTTTCTGGGCGTACGCAGAAGGCAGCTGCATCCTGCTCAGCTGCAACACGCGTGGCCTGGGCAGGGCTGTGGCAGTTCCTCCACGAGCGGTCAAGCCGCATGCGCTCTTGCCAGCCCTGCCTGCGCCCTGCCTGCGCCCTGACGCCGGGCATATTGTCTCTTAGATCCCGTACGGGAAGAAATACGACAAGTCGTGGCTGCTGAGCTCCATCCAGAACCTTTGCAGCGTCCCCTTCACTCCCGTCGAGGTGAGCGGGGACCCAGGTGCCCGGGTTTTGTTTCGCTTCCCGTTTCGGGGAGGTCGGAGCAGGCTGGGGCCGGGGGGAGCACGTTCCCCCCGCCCCGAGGAGATCGGCCGTGCTCCAGCTCTGCGGGAGCTGCCAGCTGGACCCCAACCCGGTCCCCTTTTCAGTTCCACTACGACCACAACCGGGCCCAGTTCTACGTGGAGGACGCCACCACTGCCAGCGCCCTCAAGCAGGTCTCCCGCAAGATCACCGACAGGGACAACTACAAGGTCTGCGGCTCCTCCTGCGGCTCCTGCCGCGCTGCCGGGGCAGACGGACGGACCAGGGGCCGCTCCCCGTGGGAGCGATCTCACGGCAAGGCCGTTCCTCCCTGCTCTGCGTGGGTGCGTTCGCTGCCGGCGTGCTCTGCCTCACGGTCTGCTCCGTTCTTTTCGTAGGTGGTGATAGTTATCAATTCGTCGGCTCCGCCTCAGTCCCTGCAGAACGAGCTGAAACCGGAGGAGATTGAGCAACTGAAGGTGAGCGGGGCGGGTGGCTGCGGGCTCTGGGCAGAGGGGAAGAGGCAGAGCCCGCTCGGTCTCATCCTCGTTGCGTTGTCCCAGCTCTGCATGAGCAAGAGATACGATGGTTCGCAGCGGGCTTTGGATCTCAAGAGCCTCCGCGTCGACCCGGGTAAGCGCTGATTGCCACCCTGGGGACAGGAGGGGTGGGAGGGGGCTGCGGCGGGCAGCGCGTCACACAGCCCCCCCCTTGTTTCTGCTCCCTCCTAGATTTGGTGTCGCAGAGCATCGACGTGGTGCTGAACCAGCGGAGCTGCATGCTGGTCGTGCTGCGCATCATCGAGGACAACATCCCCGAGGTGAGGACGGGACGCCTCTCCCTGCGCCGGCGGCACCAGCCGGTCCCCCCTCAACCCTGGTCTCTGTCCCCCCTCAACCCCGGTCTCTGTCCCCCCTCAACCCCCGTCTGTGTCCCCCCCTAATCCCCGTCTCTGTCCCCCCCTAACCCCCGTCTCTGTCCCCCCCTAACCCCGGTCTCTCTCCCCGCAGCTGCAGTCCCTGAACCTGAGCAGCAACAAGCTCTACCGCCTGGACGACCTGTCCGAGCTGGCGCAGAAAGCTGCCGGCCTCAAGATTCTCGATCTCTCTCGTAACGAGGTGGGTGCCACCCTGGGGCCCCCCACCCCTGACGTCTACGTGCCCCCCCCGTCCCTTCTTGGCCCCTCACGCTCTCTCCCCCTGCTCCCCCCACAGCTGAAATCAGACCGGGAGCTGGACAAGGTGAAGGGACTTAAACTGGAGGAGCTTTGGCTCGACGGAAACCCGCTCTGCGATGCTTTCCGGGACCAGTCCACCTACATCAGGTCAGTGTTAGCCTTGGGGCGGCCCTAGGGGCCCGTGGGCCGCCCCTGCTCCGCGGGGGGCAGCACGCCAGGACGAAGAGAGGCCGCCCCCCACACACACACCCCCCCAGTGCCTTCTGCT
This sequence comes from Sarcoramphus papa, assembly GCA_037962945.1. NCBI lineage: Eukaryota > Metazoa > Chordata > Aves > Accipitriformes > Cathartidae > Sarcoramphus > Sarcoramphus papa. Next base: position 762,351 of record CM075618.1, on the reverse strand, counting down.
CGCCGGTGCCCGGACCACCCCCATGCCCCCCCACCCCTGTTCCAGGCTCCCACATATGCCCCCGGTCGTGGTGCGAGGCCGAAACGGGCCATCGCCCGTCTACCAGAGGCCGGCCGATCTGTTTCAGCTGCTCGGAGCCCTTGTTTTCTTCCTGCTCCTTCCTCCTCATCCTCGCTGCTCCTCTCCCTTTTCTCTTTCCTTGGGGTACACAGCCTCTTCTCCGGAGTGCCCCGCTCCCTGCTTGCCGCTCCGGCCCCTCTGCCGCGCAGACGGGGCTTTCGACACCGTTCCGCCCTTTCACGGGCTTTCGGGGGGCCGCAGGACACGGCAACGGGGCATCGCGTTGCTGCTCCCGTCCTGTCCACCCCCCCCACCCCGCCCCACGGAGCTGCCCCCCCCTTACCACCACCAACCACCGCCTTGCGCCCGCGTTTGGCCCTCGACGATGGCTGGTTAGCCAGAGACGGGTAAGATTCCTCACGGGAGGAACAACCTAAGACAGGCACAGCCGTGCAGTGGCCAAACGCTGCCGCCCAGCCGCGGCCGGCGCGGGGGAGGCTCTCGCTATCCCAGGCCTGACGCAGGCCTCTTAACCCGCTCCGGGCAGGCCCCACCGCGGCGTCCCTGGGTACGCCGACGCCGGCACCCAGCGCGGGCAGGGACCTCGGCTCCGGATGCGGCCGTACCTCGGAGCTTGACATGCTCTTGGGGCCGGGAGGGAGCGGTACGAAGGAGAAGAGGCTCTACCCTGGGGGCTGCCCACCCTTTTTGCCTCCCACCCCTTGCTTCACCCCCTCTCTCTATACTCGATTGAGGGGGGGCCCCCCCACCCCAACACAAGGGCTCCGCAGCTGTAAACAGCCGGGTCGTGCCAACGGTTACGCCACGACCGGTGGGAATTTGTCCTCTTCCCCTTTCCCCTCTCGTCTGGGCGCCCGCACCCAGGTGAGTACGAGCCAGGTAAGTCCTGAGCTGGCCCGCAGGGCCCTCGGTTCCTCATCAGATGCGGCCCGAGACCCCCCCCAGGGGCAGGGGCAGCCCCGGGGTGGGGGGGATGGCACCGGGCCCCCAGGAGAGGGGACCCCGACATCAGGGAAGGGGGAAGGCAGCTGTGGGGTGGCCCCGCCACGTCTCCTCGCACCTATGGCTCCGGGGAGGGCAGGCAAGGGGTTGGGGGGGGGGGGACACCGGGTTGGGGAGGGGTCCCGGGAAGGGGGTTGGTGTTTGCCGTGGGGGCGAAGCCTGGCCCCGGCGGGCAGCCCGGCCACCGCACCGACTCTGCTCCCTCTCGGCAGCTCCGTCAGAGAGCGCTTCCCAAAGCTGCTGCGCCTGGTGAGTGTGTTTGGGGGGGGGGGGGGGATGGGACACGCTGAGCCCTGCTAGGGGGGCTGGGGGGGGGGCTCTGAGCCTTGCTGGGGGGCAGGAGGGGGCTGAGTGGGGGTTCTGAGCCTTGCTGGGGGGCAGGATGGGGCTGAGTGGGGGTTCTGAGCCTTGCTGGGGGGCTGGGGGCACACTGAGCCTTGCTGGGGGGCAGGAGGGGGCTGAGGGGGGGGCTCTGAGCCTTGCTGGGGGGCAGGAGGGAGCTGGGGGGGGCTCTGAGCCTTGCTGGGGGGCAGGAGGGAGCTGGGGGGGGCTCTGAGCCATGCTGGGGGGCAGGAGGGGGCTGAGGGGGGGGCACTGAGCCTTGCTGGGGGGCAGGAGGGAGCTGGGGGGGGCACTGAGCCTTGCTGGGGGGCAGGAGGGGGCTGAGGGGGGGGCACTGAGCCATGCTGGGGGGCAGGAGGGAGCTGGGGGGGCACTGAGCCTTGTTGGGGGGCAGGAGGGGGCTGAGGGGGGGGCGCTGAGCCATGCTGGGGGGCAGGAGGGAGCTGGGGGGGGCTCTGAGCCTTGCTGGGGGGCAGGAGGGAGCTGGGGGGGGCACTGAGCCTTGCTGGGGGGCAGGAGGGGGCTGAGGGGGGGGCACTGAGCCTTGCTGGGGAGCTGGGGGGGACTGAGGGGGTGGCTCTGAGGCTTGCTGGGGGGCTAAGGGGGGACACTGAGCCTTGTTGGGGGGCAGGAGGGGGACACCGAGCCCTGCCAAGGGGGGTGGGAGAGATTCGCTCCCCCCATCCCTGTCCGTGCCTCCCCCCCCAGGACGGCCACGAGCTCCCTCCGCCCATCGCCTTCGACGTGGAGGCGCCCACGACGCTGCCTCCCTGCAAGGTAGGGACGGGGGGGAGCAGGGAGGGGGCCCCCCCATCCCCGTACCCCCATCCCCCCATCCCGGACCGAGGGGGTGGCTGTCACCTGGGGAGTAACCGCGCTGTCATTCGTGTGTGTGTCCCCCCCTTTTTAGGGCAGCTACTTCGGCTCAGACGACCTGAAGGTCTTGGTGCTGCGGTTCTTACAGCAGTGAGTGCCGGTGCCGGGGCGGGCGGGGGTCTCGCCCCCCCACCCTCTTTCACGCTCCCCCCCCCTCCTCACCCTCCTGTGTTCCCCCCCCTCCAGGTATTACTCCATCTACGACTCCAGCGACAGGCAGGGGCTGCTGGACGCCTATCACGACGGAGCCTGCTGCTCCCTCAGCATCCCCTTTGGGCCCCAAAACCCCCCCAGGTACGTCCCCTCGCTGCCGGTCACGGAAAGGGGGGGGGGGGCAGGAGGCAGGACCCCCCCCTGCTCTCCCACCCCCCCTGCTCCCCTTCCCCTGCCCCGGCACAGCCTTTACGGGTGCTTGTCCCCGCAGGAACAGCCTGAACGAATATTTCAAGGACAGCAGAAACGTGAAGAAGCTGAAAGACCCCAGTAAGCCCCCCCCCCCATTCCGTTGCATCCCCGAGCCGCCCTGGGGGGGTTGGCTGTGTGACGGGGGGGTGGTTGGGGGGGCTCAGCGTTGTTCTCCCTCCCCAGCCATGCGCTTCAAGCTGCTCAAACACACGCGGCTCAACGTGGTGGCCTTCCTCAACGAGCTCCCCAAGACCCAACACGACATCAACTCCTTCATGGTGGATGTCTGCGCGCAGACAGTGAGAAAGTGGGGGGGGGGGGGAAGCGGGTCCTTCGTGCCCCTACCCCGAAGGCACCGCGCCGCCCGCCTCACCCGGCCCCTCTCTCTTTCAGAACACGCTGCTGTGCTTTGCCGTCCACGGGATCTTCAAGGAAGGTGAGCTTCATCCCCCCCACCCACCCACCCTCCTCGCCGCAGGCCTTCCTCCCGCCACCTCTTCTCCCTCTCTCCCGCAGTGGACGGCAAATCCCGAGACTCGGTGCGCGCCTTCACCCGGATGTTCATCGCCGTGCCGGCCGGCAACACCGGGTAAGCGGCGGATATTGTTTACCGGGACGTCAGCCAGGCCTTTGGCGCTGTGTCGTGTCCCCCCCCTTCCCAGCCCTCCGCCACCGTAAGAGCTTCACGGAGAAGCTGTCGACGCGTGGGGTGGGATGAGCGGAGAGCGGCGTGGATTGAAAACTGGGGGTGCCGATGAATGGCTCTGCTCGGCGCTGGGTCCGGTTCTGGGCTCCCCGGTATGGATGGATGTACTGGAGCGAGTCCAGCTAAGGGCTACGAGGATGATGAAGGGGCTGGAACATCCCTCTCCTGTGAGGAAGGGCTGAGAGAGCTGGGGCTGGTCAGCGCGGAGCAGAGAAGGCTCCGGGGAGACCTTACGGCGGCTTTTCACTAATGATAAGAAAGATGGGGACAGACTTTTTAGCAGGGCCTGTAGCGACAGGACAAGGGGGAACGGTTTTAAACTAAAAGGGGAGATTCAGATGAGGTCTAAGGAGGAAATTTTTTACGCTGAGGGTGGTGAAACACTAGCCTAGGTTGCCCAGAGAGGTGGGAGATGCCCCGTCCCTGGAAACGTTCAAGGTCAGGTTGGCCGGGGCTCTGAGCAACGTGATCTGGTTGAAGATGTCCCTGCTCGTTGGACGGGATGAGCTTTAAAGGTCCCTTCCAGCCCAAACCGTTCCGTGATTCTGTGATAAACACCTGCAGGGAGGGCAAAAAGAGCTCATAGAATCATTGATATAATTAATCGTAGAATCATTTCGGTTGGAAAAGACCGTTAAGGTCATCGACTCCAACCGTTAACGCTGCCAAGCCCACCACTAAACCGCATCCCTCAGCCTCGTCTCTCCACATCTCTTAAATCCCTCCAGGGACTCAACCCCTTCCCCGCGCAGCCTGTTCCGACGCTTGACAACCCTTTCGGTGAAGAAATTTTCCCCAATCCCCAATCTAAACCTCCCCTGGCTCAACGTGAGGCCGTTTCCTCTCGTCCCATCGCTTGGCACCAGAGATCTCACCACCCAGCTCGCTGCAGCCTCCTCTCAGGCGGTTGTGGAGAGCGAGGAGCTCTTCCCTCAGCCTCCATTTCTCCAGGCTGAACCCCCCCAGCTTCCTCAGCCCCTTCTCTTCTTCTCCAGACCCTTCACCGGCTTCGTTGCTCTTCTTTGGACGCGCTCCAGCCCCTCAATATCTTTCTCGGGGCCCAAAACTGAACAACAGTATTCGAGGTGCCGAGTACGGGGACACACACGCACACACGATCGTGTCCCTCGTCCTGTTGGCCACACTATTTCTGACACAAGCCGGAAGGCTATCGGCCTTCTTGGCTACCTGGGCACACCGGTTGGAGGCGAGCTCTTGCCCGTGGTGCCCGGTGCCAGGACTGGAGGGAGCTGGAGCACAGGAGGGTTCCTCCGAAACACTTTTTGGCCGTGAGGGTGACCAAGCGCTGCCGGTGGAGTGTCCGTCCTTGGAGATCTTCAAGGGCCCTTGGCTCGTGGTCCTGGGCAAGCAGCTTGGGGTGGCCTTGGAGGTCCCGTCCCCCGCTTCCTCACGCTCACACAGACCCCCACCTTTCCCCCCCCACCTTTTTCCCCAGGCTCTGCATCGTTAACGACGAGCTCTTCGTCCGCAACGCCACCACCGAGGAGATCCGCAAGGCCTTCCTCATGCCGGCGCCCACCCCTTCCTCCAGCCCCGTGCCCACGCTCTCCGCCGAGCAGCAGGAGATGCTGGCCGCCTTCTCCATGCAGTCGGGCATGAACCTCGAGTGGTCCCAGAAGTGAGTCCTGGACCCCCAACCCTCCTCCCCTCGCAGTGGGGGGGCCCCCCCCTGCCTTGCTCCCCAGGGGGGGGACTCTGCCCCCCTCGCCCCCCACCCCATCCTCACCCTCTCCCACCTCCCAGGTGCCTGCAGGACAATGACTGGGACTACGGCCGGGCCGGGCAGGTCTTCACCCAGCTGAAGGTGGGTTTGGTGGGGGGGTGTCTGAGCCAAGGCCCCCTCCCCGGGGGTACCCCAGCCCCCCAGCTGAGCCCCCCCCCCCCCCCCCATTTTTCTCTTGCAGCTGGAAGGCAAGATCCCAGAGGTGGCGTTTCTTAAGTGAGCAACGCCTCCCCATCCCCCCCCAGCTCTTTCCCCCCTCCTTCCCGGCGTTTTATTCCCCACCGTTTTGTAAATAAATCAATAAATCGACCCATTTCAACGCTGGCGCGTTCGGGGTGCGCTGCGCCTTTAAGGGGGCGGGGTGAGCGCGGCTTGGCGTCGCGCCCGGCACAAAGATGGCGGCCGGCCACGGAAGTAGAGGTGGCGTGACGGCGGCCGACCCGGAAGTGGCGGCGGAGGGGGCGGGATGGCGGCGGCAGCGCGGGCCCGGGCGGCGGCGGCGGCGTTGGAGGCGGCAGCGACTCCGCCGCGGGACGTGGTGCTGTTCCGACACGAACGGGGCCGGTTCTTCCGTTTGGCCGGGTTCTTCTGCGCGGGGCAGGGCCTTTTTTGGACCTACTTGGCTCACTTCGCCTTCACGGCGCTTCGCCCCGCTCCCGGTCCCGGTCCGGATGATCCGCTTCGGCCCCGCGACCACAAATGGCGCTTCGGTTTCACCGCTTCTTGCCTCACCCTCGGTACCGGGCGGCTGCGGGGGGGCGGGGGGGGGTGTGCAGAGACCGGCCCGGGGGGTACGGGGCGGGGGGGACAACGACACCGGGCCGGGCCTAGGGGAGCGGGGCCGGGACCGGGGGCCGCGCTGACCCCTCCGCCCCCCCCCCCCCCCCCCCCTCCCGCAGGCTCTCTGATCGTGGCAGCCGGTTGCCTGTTCCCCCTGCGTGCCGTGAGACGGGTGACACTGCTCCAGGGGGGAGCGGAGGTGGCCATCAGCACCCACGGGCCGTTGGGGCTGGGCCGGGGACCCACCTTCACCGTCCCGTTACGCCACGTCTCCTGCCGCGCTCACCGCTCCGAGGTGCCGGCCGCCATCCCCCTCAAAGTGAAGGGACGCCCCTTCTTCTTTCTGCTGGACAAGCGGGGGGAACTCCGCCACCCCCGCCTCTTCGACATCACCGTCGGCGCTTACCGCAAGCTCTAGGACACGAGGCGGGCCGGGACTGTTCACCTCTTGTCACCTCCAAATAAACCCTGAGCCACCCGCGTGTCCGGCTGCTTCGTGGGGCTGGGGAGAATGTGGGGAGACACACCCCACCCCCCCCCCCATGTGCTCTGTTTGGGCCATCCATGCGCTCATCCTCGTTAGCCAGGCCTTCATCTCCGTCCGCGGAGGTCAGGTCAAGCTGGAGGGGGGGGGGGGGTGTCTCTGCGCACCCCCGGCTGCCCAAAGGGGCTCCCCCTCTGCCCCCCTTAGCCCTGCAGAGTGGTTCTTTGCCATGCCGAACGCGGCAACCCTCTGCCCGCTCGAGGCGGCGCTGAAGTTCCCAGCCGTCGGCACCGGCTGCTTCAAAGACCGCTGGAATTGCGTGGGTGAGTCGGTGCCCCGCAGTTGGTGCACCTCATCCCTGCTTCTTCCTCCTCCTCCTCCTCCCCAGACTCAGTCACGGCCGTGGTGAGCTTCATCGTGAGTTGCGTCGAGCCCAGGACCGAGCTCTGCCTCAACCCCGGCACCTTCGGCTGCATCCTGGCCGTCTCCAAGGGCGTCTGCACCTCTGCCAGCGCCGCACACTGTGGCCGGTCCAGGGGGAAGCCCCCTCAGCCCCTTCCCCTGGCCTCGTTAGCCTCGTTAGCATCACCTTCCCACTATCCCCCACAGCCTCCAAGGCAGCGATGGACACCTTCGCGCTGTCCTGGTGGTCCCTCAGGGCCTTCCTCCTCATCCTCTTCACCATCCTTGGTATTCTTCAGGGCCGGAGCGCTCTGGTGACATCCCCTGTCCCCCTGCTTCTGCCCCGGGGGACGGGTTTTGGGGTATTTTGAAGCCATTTGGGGCTACTTTGGGGTGGGTGGTTGGGGCCAGCGGAGTATTGAGTCAGGGGCCAGCGTTGGGGGGGGGGTCTGTTTCAGGTCCGGGGTGTGGGAGGGTGGCTTGCAGCAGTTTTGGGGCGGGACAGGACAATTTTGGGGTGTCTGTGCTCGGCGTTTCCTTGGCTGTGTCCCCCCACTCCCCCCACGACGTGCTTCGGTGGCCCCCCAGGGGGCGGGGCATGTCAATCCACACCTGCGAGAGGGCGGGGCGTGTTGGAATTATAGGCGGTGTTATGCAAATAAATGTGGCGATGAAGGGGGGGAAGGGGTGTGGTTACGCTAATCAAGCAACCGCGGGATGGAGCGGGCTGCGGCGGGGCGGGGCATGCAAATGAGCGTGCGGGACAGGCCAGTGTGGACCCAGGGAAGAAGCGGCGAGGGGGCGTGGCGCGTAGAAACGCGAGGGCGGGGCGTGCGAGTGGCGGTGGCTGGAGGACCTGGCCGGGCGGGGCTCGCGCGACTCGAGGGCGTGGTGATGCTAATAAAGGCTCTGGTTGCGCGAAGGGGCCGCCGGGAGGCCCCGCCGCTGCGGAGGTTCGCGGTGTCCGGCGGTCGTTGCCCGCGGGATCCGGCCGGGCGGTGCGGGATAGAACGGGGAAGGGAGCGGGGAAGGGAGCGGGGAGGTCGGGTCGGCGTGGCGGGGGGTGACCGTGAGGTGGGGGCGGTGGGTGGGCGATGGGGTGTTGGCGGTGGGGAGAGTAGGGTATCGCTTCTCGGCCTTTTGGCTAAGATCAAGTGTAGTATCTGTTCTTATCAGTTTAATATCTGATACGTCCTCGATGAGAGGACTTTATATTAAACGGATTTTTGGGCGTGGGAGTTGGATCCGGAGCTTGCTCCCTCCGCTCCGCGCATCGTCCCGGTATTGCAGTGCCTCCGGGAACGGTGCACCCCCCTCCCTGGGGGATCCTTTACTGGTGAAAGACAGAACCAATAGCAGCACCCGGTGGTTCCTCTCCCGGTACCGGGGGGCCCCGTTTCTTTTCAACCCCCCCCCCCACCCGGCCACTCCCGTGTGCAGCAAACCGGAGCTCTCCCAGCGCATGAGGCGCCCCAGCCGCTTTCCCACACCCCCCCCTCCTTGTTACCGCGACACCGGGTACAGCACGGTTGTACAACACCCGCCTCGCTGCCGGCGAGCTGCGCCGTGACCCCTTTCCTCCTCCTCTTCCTCTTCCTCCTCTTCCTCCTCCTCTTCTTCAACAGCCGCTCCGGCCCGGGGTCCAACACCCCTCCTCCTGCAGCCCTCAGCACTCGAGTACAGGCACAGGCTCCTCTGCTGGAAATCCTCCTCTTTTTAATAACAAAGCTCGGCACCCACAAAGCCTTGATGACGGAGGGGGGGGGGAGCTGCCGGGGGGGGTGGGGGTGGCCGGTGCCACGCAACACCCCAGCTCGCTGGCAGAGCGTCCTTCGGCACCGCCGCCTTTCTTCTACCACGGGCAGGAGCGACGAGGGCGGTAGGGCTAAGATAGTCCCTGCCTTCTCTTGCATCGTAGGGTGTCTGGAGCGTACCCCAACGCTGCTTCCCCAGATCCGGCCCCCCCCCCCAACCCCGGCAGCTCCTTTCTTCAGGGCCGTATCGGGCGTCCCCCGAAAATGGCTTCCGTCTCGGCACTCCACTCAGGGTCGTTGCGACGCAGCAGCGGGAAAGGGGCCTCCCTCCGCCGCTGGACCAGCAGCCGGGTGGTCAGTAGGCACCAGAGGAACACGTTCACCCAGGCGGATGCCTGCAGGGACAGGGAGGGGGGGGGACAGGGGGTTGAGCTGTGCCACAGCCCTCCAGCCCCCCCCCCCCCCCCCCCCCCCAGTTTCTCTGCCTGGAAAGGGGGGGCCCCCCCCACTGAGGCAGCAGCCACGAGGATACTGTACATGTGGCTGTAGCAGCGACCGCATGCCTGCGGGTGCAGCTGCACCCCTATTCACAACAGCCCCCCCCCATGCATGGGTGCTGTCCCTCGCCTGATCTCAGGACAGACAGACAGACTCTCCCTCCCCTTCTCCCCTGCGGGAGCGGGGCTTCAGCTTTTCATTTGCTCCCCCTCAGTCGTTCCCCCACCTCCTCGCCCACCGGCTGGGCCGTGGCGGGGTGTGGGGGGGCTTCACCGTGCTCCCCCCCCTCGCCCGGCTCACCTGGGCGCTGTAGAGGTTGCTGTAGAAGCGGGTTGGGCTGTAGGTCGCCCACGGCTTGTGCTCAGCCTCCTGGCAGCTGCGGGGGACAGGGAAGAGCAGGCGTGAGGTGTGGGGAGAAAGGGGGGGGGCCCCCAGGAAGGCTGTAGCCCCCTGGGACCAGAGGGGGACCCTCACCCCCCCCTCCGGGGAAAGTCGTTGCTACCTGGCCAAGCTCTTGGTCTGCACGATGGAGGCGCAGAAAGCATCCATCCCCACGCGGAGAATGCAGGCTGAGACGAGGAGGAAGAAGAGGATGATGAAGGCGACGACCAGGGCGATGCTGAGCCAGGTGCGGTCCCTGCAAGAGAAGGGGGAGCAGGATCAGCGGGTGCAGGGCTTCGTGGGGCACCCCCAGCCCCGCCACCTCCAGCTCACCACTGGGACTCGTTGGTGCAGCAGCCGTAGATGCCGTAGAGGAGCGACGAGAAGCAGTACAGGGCCACCACGATGGAGACGGCCGAGACAAAATAGCAGAGCGAGATGTGGCTGAAGGACTTGGGCACCAGCGCGGTCCCGTTCCAGCTCACCGTGCCGTAGAGGATGCACCATCCTCCAAATTCTCCCTGAAAACCAGGAGGACGCTGGCGGGGGCTGCCACTCGCTCCCACCCCAGGCACCCACGGGGAACCGCGCTCAGCCCCAGCAGGACAGACCGGCGAGGTGAGGTGGAGCAGCAGGAGAAGGAGGAGGAGGAGGAGGAAGAGGAGAGAAGCGTTGGAGGAGGAAGGAAGCCCAAACCGCCCTGGCTGACTCCTGCGCTCACATGACGTGCCGGAGGCTGCGGGATGGGCGGGGGGGCTCAGCCACCCCCTGCCACCCCCCCACCCGCCAGCATCAGACCTTGCTGCCTGCCTGCGTCCTGGCTCCCCACAGCATCCAGTAACCACAAAAGGGGGGGGGGATGCAGGAGTTGGGGGCGGGGGGGGGCCCCCAGAGCAGACCCAGCTGAGGCAGGAGCGGGACAGAGCCCACCTGCAGCGGCAGCGCAGACCCCGAGGGGAGCCCAGGGCAGAGCGAGGGACGTGGGGAACCTCGGGGCAAGGAGTGAGGTGAAGCGACTGTACCCCCGTCTTGCCACTGTCCCCCCCCCAGCCCTGGGCAATGGGGCCAGCCCCCCCCCGTCCCCCCCAGTCCCCCCTCCGGTACCTGTGCCACGGTGAGGGCAGAAGCGCAGACGATCCCGCAGAGGAAGGCGGCTCCGTGGAGGGCCAGCTCCGCCAGCTGCAGGACGGACACCGCCATCTTCCGTCCCGTTCAGCCCGGCCTCCTCCGCCCCACCCCACCCGGCAGCACGGGGCCGGGCTCTTCCACGGCCCCATTGCGGCGGCAGCACCGGCGTGCCGCCGCCACCACCGCAGCCCCAGCGTCCAGCCGCTGCCGTCTCACCCTGCCCCGGCGTTGCGGCCCATCGCCGTCGGTGGCCCTCCTCAGCCCCGCGGCTCCCACCCTCCCCGGAACACCTCCTGTCCCCAGCCTGATCCGAGCTGGTGACAGCCATCCGTCCGTCCGTCCGTCCGTCCATCTGTGGCATGGGGGAGTGTAAGGGGACACGGTGGATGCGCCCCGGCAAGGGCTGCATCCTGCCACGGGAATGCCATCAGCACCGATGAGGGATTTCACCGGGATGGCCGCGACCTACCAACCTGCTCCGTCCTTTCTTGGCTCTGCGTGGCAGCCGACATCTCCTCGGCTTTGCCGGCGAGGGGACGGACACCGTCCATCTCCTGCCACACCGGCGGCGGGGACGCGGCACCCCCCCACCCCATGGCAGCTACAAATCCTCCACGCCGAGCAGCGGACATCTTTTTATTAACCGCCGGACACACGCTACAGTGAGAGGCCACGGCTGGCGGCACCCATAGATCCCCGCACCGAGGGGCACGCTGGCCCAGTGCTGCCCGGGGCCGATGCCAGCCGGCCCGCAGGGCGGAGGGGGGTGGGTGAGCACCCAGCACTCGCCTCAGATGAGGAGATGGAGGGAGTACTCGGCACGCGGCCAGCGCCGGGCCGGTCGGGTGGTGCGGCCGATCATGGGCAGTTTCTGGGTGTAACGGGAGACATGGCCGGGCCCGTGATGCTGCGGGAAGCTGGTCTGGAACAGGCGACCCTGGCAGCGCCGGCCGGCTTGGCGACCCGCGATGACGAAACTAAAGCGCGGGGCGCCGCGGGGCGCAAAACGGCATTTCTGGAAGACGTCGCGAGCGCCTGGCCGGTGGCCGGGCTGCCGGGGAGCCCCGCGGGGCCGGGCCAGGCTGGCCGGGCGGTGCAGTGCCGGGCGGCCGGCCGGGGGCTCACCCCGTGGGCTCTCCTCCTCCCGCGGGCTCACCGTAGCGCTGGCCGTCAGCTGCGGCATCTTGCGTGCCGCTCCCTCGCCCCCGAAGGCCGGTGGCTCCTTCCGAGGGCCCTCGGGGGTGCCGGGGGGCGGCAGAGAGGCTGGCGGCAGGCCGGTGCCGAAACGGGCGGCCAAGCTGTCACCGAAGAAGTCGTAGAGCTCGCGGTACATGTCGTGCAGGGAGAGGGCGGGCGGCACGGGGGCTGCCGCTGAGGGGGGGCCGCCGCCGCCGCCACCACCGCCACCCCCCAACTGTAGCAAGGGCCGGCCGAGGCCAAAGCCCGCCTCAGCCGGGGGGTCCTGCTTGGGGCTGTGCCGTGGGGAGCCCTCCTGCCGCGGGCCGGCCCCGGATGCCGGCGTGGGTGCCTGCTGCGCCTTCATCTTCAGCAGGCGCTCGACAGCCACCTGGGAGGGGGGAAACGGTGCTGGCAGCGGGGGCCACGTGCGCCCCCCCCTCACCCAACCGGGTCCCCGGCCCGGCCCGCGCTCCCTCGGCAGAATGTGCTGCTCACCAAGATGGCACCGTAGACCTTGTGCCCGTCGGCCTTGACCTGGGCATTGGAGACCGAGTAGTCGTCCAGCACCGCCTGCAGGTTGGCCCAATAGGTGGGGAGGTGGGGGTACAGCACCCGCTCCACTGCCTGCGGAGGGGACAGACGGACAGACGGACAGGCAGTCAGCGGCACGGGGCGGTCAGAGGCCACAGTGGGGTGTCGTGTCCCCCCCCTGCTTCTCCCTCACCTTCCAGCCCAGGGCGTGCAGCCCCACCACCGCGCCGTAGTGGGAGCAGAGCGGACGCACGGGATCGGCCAGCACCTTCTGGAGCGAGAGCAGGATTTGATGGTAGAGGCCGCTCACCAGATCGCCGTGGGTCCTGCGGGGCGACAGGGCGGATGCTGCAGTCCCCGCTGCGGTGGTGGTGGTGGTGGTGGTGGGGGAATGGCGGCGGGGCTCCCCTCACCCCCCCGCCGGGGACACCCGCGCCCCAAGGAGGGTTCCCCCCCCCCCCCACCAGAAGATGCGGCTGAGCAGCATGGCGGCGTAGTCGCGCAGGGTCCAGTGGTCGTTGAGGGGGTTGATGGAGGCGGCCAGCGGCTCCAGCGCGCAGTACATGACGCTGGCGATCAGGCTGCGGACGTAAGAGCCCAGGCAGAGGAAAGGGTTTTGGATCAGGCTGCGGGCGATGTGCAACAACCGGTTCAGCTGCTCCAGGTCGTGGCTCACCGATTTCACCTGCCGGTAAGGCACCGGGATCGGGTTCAGCGGGAAGCCGCCCCCTCCCAACACAGGCTCGGAGACCCCCCCCACCATCCCATCGCTCGCACTCACCCCGCTGACCACGTAGACGAAGTAGGGCAGGAGGGCGGCGATCTTGGAGTTGGTCTGCAGGTCCTGCAGGGCTACCTGCAGGCGAGGAGGCCGGCCACGGCGGCAGGGGGGTCAGCCCCAGTCGGGGTGGGGGTCAGCCCTCCTCGGGTGTGCTTGGGATGGGGAGCGGGGGGAGCTCCCTCTGCCCCACCTTCATCAGCTGGGGGTCGTCGCCCAACACCGCCCGGGTGACGTGCTGGTAGTACTTGAGCAGGTCGTCTGTCAGCGTGGAGACGGCGCTGGGGACTATGGCAGGGGGGGACGTCACCCCAAGGCCCCGCCGTGGGGAGGACGAGCCCCCCCCCCCCCACTCCGGCCGCAACCTGGCGTCACCCCCGCCGCTCCTTACCGGCTCCCTGTGGCTCCAGGTTGCCTTTTCCATCCAGGTAGGAGACGTGCACTGCGAGAGAGCGTGGCGGTGGCCATGAGCGCTTTGCCTGCGCCCTGCCCGTGCCGGGGTCGGGCAGGAGCGGGGTGCTGGGGTGGGGGCAGCCCCTCACCTCGCACGGCCGTCTCAGCGCAGCCCTTGGGGATGTTGGTGGCCAGGGCCAGCTCCACCAGGTTAACCTCCCGGTCCTCCTGGAAGTACAGCTCACCCTCCTTGATGGCCCGGAATGGCAACGCATCCTGGGAGCCGTAGCCGCACACCGCCTGGGGGGACACTCTGGTGGCATCCCTGCCCCCTCCCCCCCAAAACCAGCAACCCCCCCTTCTCCAGGGACACACCAACCCGTGGGGACCCCGACCTGTAGCACCGGTGCATGCCGCTGGGCCCGGCAGTTGGGACGCAGCCCCACCAGTGTCCCCAACTCCACCAGTGTCCCCAGCTCCACCAGTGTCCCCAGCCCCGCAGCCCCACACGGGACCCCCCCCGGTCCTGGTTCCCCCAGGGAGGCATGGGGGACCCCCCCCCACTGCCCTGAGTCCAGCCCCGGCCGCCGCACCTCAACGTTGCTCCAGCGCAGCGCCCGATTGAAATCCTCCACGGTGAGTTTGCGTCGCCGCGTGTGTTTCATGAACTGGGAGCTGTTCTGCGGGGGCGGCACCGTCACCGGGACCGGGACCGGGACCAAGGCCGGGGACCGGGACCAAGGCCGGGACCAGGCCTCCCCGGCGACCGTACCTGCGTAGCCTCCCGCAGCCGGTAGCAGACGTCCTCGGCCAGCAACGCCGCCACCTCGTCGCTGAGCTCCAGCCCGGTGCTCTCCGCCATCAACCGTACCGACTCCCGCGGCAGCTCCACGAACCGCCGCTCCTCCCGCTCCGACATGGCCGCGCCGCCGTGCTGCCCGCCCTCCCGCCGGGCCTCGCCCACTGAGGGCGGGGATATGTAAATCGCAAGGCCAGCGACCGCATGGGCTTCTGGGAGACCCCGCCGCTGCGGAGGTTCCCGGAGCGTGGCGGGGGTTGTTGTCCGCGGAACCCGGCCGGACGGTGCGGGATAGAACGGGGAAGGGAGCGGGGAAGGGAGCGGGGAGGTCGGGTCGGGGCGGGCGAAGGTGACCGTGAGGTGGGGGCGGTGGGTGGGCGATGGGGCGGTGGCGTCGGGGAAGGTGTGGTATCGCTTCTCGGCCTTTTGGCTAAGATCAAGTGTAGTATCTGTTCTTATCAGTTTAATATCTGATACGTCCTCGATGAGAGGACTTTATATTAAACGGATTTTTGGGTGTGGGAGTTGGATCCGGAGCTTGCTCCCTCCGCTCCGCGCATCGTCCCGGTATTGCAGTGCCTCCGGGAACGGTGCACCGCCTCACTGGGGGACCTTTTATTGGTTAAAAATAGAGCGAATGCTCCGCGGGGTTCTCGCGTGCTGTCTCGAGGTGCGTCCGGTTCGCAGTGATAGAGCCCGATACAACGGCGCCGGTAGCCGCCGCACCCCGGGAGGCTGAAACACCCCGAGATGGGCCCCGACTCGCGACACCAACGTTTATCGCCACGGGGAAAGCAAGAATCGGGAGCTGCCCCAGGGGGAAACCCAGCAGAACAGGCTAGGAAAGGAGAAACCGGCCTCGGAAAATAGGAAACAGCCGCAGGTGTTGCTGTCCTCCGCAGCCCTGTGTCTGCGAGGATAGGAAAATGACTCGCTTTCTACCCAAAGCGGAGCTTCTCTCTCTCTCTCTCTCTCTCTGAGCTCTGCTGCAAGCACGCCTCTGCGTGAGCTCTCCCCCCGGACAGACAGACAGACGTGCGACCGACGCCGGACTCGGTGATGCGGCTCATCCACGAAGAGAGACCGGCTCTGTCATCAGTCCCACGCGTAGCTGCACTGGTGACGCTCCGGATAATATATACAGGCGCAGGGATAAGGAATTATAAGCAGTCCCTACCTGCTTTCCTTGTTGTAACTTCTGTGGCGGTAAAATTAGTAATAATTAACATTTGAGAGGTCTGGCTAAGGTTAGCCGAGCTAAGAGAAGATTCCTGGCAACCAAAAGCAAGGTCCGTGATGCTTTCCACCTCCCCACCTCCGAGCTGAGGCAACGCTGGCTGGGCCACCCCACGCTCCGAGAGGGCGTCCGTCCCTCCCCGGGCTGCGCATCCGCCTCTGTGAACCCCGGAATGAGCCGTTTTCCTCTCTTTTTACAGGAGATCGGATGAGTCCCCGCGGTTCGGGGCAGAGAACAGAAGCGGGGTGGAGCAATGCTGGTGGATGCGAACGCCCCGCATAGACGAGAGCTCCCCCCCCCGGGACCGAATATCCGCCAAAGGCTTCGCTCTGCTTTTAACCAGTAAAGGATCCCCCAGGGAGGGGGTGCACCGTTCCCGGAGGCACTGCAATACCGGGACGATGCGCGGAGCGGAGGGAGCAAGCTCCGGATCCAACTCCCACGCCCAAAAATCCGTTTAATATAAAGTCCTCTCATCGAGGACGTATCAGATATTAAACTGATAAGAACAGATACTACACTTGATCTTAGCCAAAAGGCCGAGAAGCGATACCCTACTCTCCCCACCGCCAACACCCCATCGCCCACCCACCGCCCCCACCTCACGGTCACCCCCCGCCACGCCGACCCGACCTCCCCGCTCCCTTCCCCGCTCCCTTCCCCGTTCTATCCCGCACGGCCCGGCCGGATCCCGCAGGCAACGACCGCCGGACACCGCGAACCTCCGCAGCGGCGGGGCCTCCCGGCGGCCCCTTCGCGCAACCAGAGCCTTTATTAGCATCACCACGCCCTCGAGTCGCGCGAGCTCCGCCCGGCCAGGTCCTCCAGCCACCGCCACTCGCACGCCCCGCCCTCGCGTTTCAACGCGCCACGCCCCCTCGCCGCTTCTTCCCTGGGTCCACACTGGCCTCATCCCGCACGCTCATTTGCATGCCCCCCCCGCCGCGGAGCCGGGAGACGCGCCGACGGGCCCCGGCGGAGCCGCGGGAAACGCCGCCGGTCCGAGAGGGAGCACCGGCGGGGGACGCGGGGCGCCCGGGCGGCGGCTTCCCCGCCAGGATGCTCCGAGCCGCCGGGACACCCGCTCCCGCCGGCTCTGCGTGAGTAGGGCTGCACCGGCGCGGCCCGGCGGGCTCTGCGCCGTTCAGCGGGGCCGGGATGCCGTCGGCTCTCCCGCTTCGCCGCAGTCGTGTGGCGGAGCCCGGCCACGGGACAGCGCGGGGCGAACCGACCCCCGACGGGCCCCGGAGCCGCAGCGGCGGGGGACTCCCGGCGGCCCGTTCGAGCACGCGGATGCTTTATTAGCATAACCACGCCCTCGATTTGCACGAGCCTTGCTCCCGCCAGGTCCTCCGGCCACCGCGAGTCGGAGTCCCGCCCCCATCTTTCTACGCGCCACGCCCCCTCGTCGGCTCTTAGCGACACACCGCCCTCGGACTCGCATTCGCCCCGCCCCTTCGCCCTCTCAAACCCCGCCCCCGGTTCCGATACGCCCCGCCCCTTCCCCAGTCCTCGCAGCGCCCTGACTGCCGCGCTCCGCCCCTCAATTTGCATTCGCTCCGCCCCCTCACCTTCCCGCCCAATACCCGAGGAGATTTGCATGTTCCGCGCGTCTTTTTGTATACGCTAGGGGAGCGGCGATCTCATTGGCCGGGGACCGCCCGGCCCACGCCTCCGCCCCGCCCAGGCGGCCCCGCCCACCGCCCCGGCACCCTCCGGTCCCACCGCCCGCTCCCCCGCCGGGGGCACCCGGCCCCGCCTGGGTTCACGCCCGGGGGACAGCAGCGGAGCGGGGCCGGGGGATGCGCTCGGCGGTACCGGAGCGAGACGGCAACGCTGGGCACGGCCCAGCCCCGGGGCCGTGAGACAAGGCGCAGGGAGCGGAGCTGCCGTAGCGAGCGCTGAGGGCGCGCTCGGCCCGGAGCTGGAGGAGGGGGTTCGGGGACAGCGGAGCGGGGCCAGGGCGGGGCGGGGGGCACCGGCGATGCCGCTCCCTTTCCCCTCAGCCCCGCGCAGGCGGCTTCGCGCCCCTGGACTGGACCCACCTCAAAAAAGCACCGACGGTCCCGCGGAGGATTCGCTCTGTTTTTCACCGGTAAAGGATCCCCCAGGGAGGGGGTGCACCGTTCCCGGAGGCACTGCAATACCGGGACGATGCGCGGAGCGGAGGGAGCAAGCTCCGGATCCAACTCCCACGCCCAAAAATCCGTTTAATATAAAGTCCTCTCATCGAGGACGTATCAGATATTAAACTGATAAGAACAGATACTACACTTGATCTTAGCCAAAAGGCCGAGAAGCGATACCACACCTGCCCCGACGCCACCACCCCATCGCCCACCCACCACCCCTACCTCACGGTCACCTTCGCCCGCCCCGACCCGACCTCCTCTCTCCCTTCCCCGCTCCTTCCCCGTTCATTCCCGCACCGCCCGGCCCGGTTCCGCGGGCACCGACCCCCGCCGAACACCAGAAACGTCCGTAGCGGAGCCTCCCAGCAGCCCCTTAGACCCATCCGTTTCTTCTCTTTGCATATCCCCTCCCCTCATTCGCATCGCCCCGCCCCGCCGCCCTTCCCAAACCCACACCTGATCTACATACCTCCCCTCCCCGTTTCCCACGCGCCCCGCCCCTTCGCCCTTTCCTCGCGGCAACCTGATTGGCCTTGCTGCGCGCCGCAGTTTGCATTCGCCCCGCCCCTCCCTGACATTCCCGCCCGCACCCCGAGGCGATTTGCATTTTACGCGGGACTTTGCGCACGCCACGGCAGCGGCCGGGCATTAAGGGGATGAAATCCGGCTGCCCTTGTGCTCAGCATCCCCAGATCCTCCGACGCCTGTCCATAGGGAAAATTTAAGGAATAAAAACCTGGCACGGCTTGAGGACGGAGCGCCGGAGGTGCTTCCCACTCCTAACTCACCCCCGGTGGCTATTTTCCCAAGCTCTCCTTTCTTTCCCTTTCTCTCCTCAAAAATCCCCACCCTGGACTCAACACGATGCGTCTCCCCCCAGGGGAACCCACGCAGGACAACGGCTGCAAAACAGACCTTTTACTGCAAAAACTCAGGATGTAGAAAGCAACCCCCCATTCCCTCCACCCTGGGGGTCCGGGCCCCCCACGGGGCCCTGGCCCAAGCGCCGCCGCACCGTGGCGGGCAGGAAACTCTGCAAAAAGTGGAAAAAGTCCCGGAAAAGCGGCCCGGGAAAGGCCGGGGAAGGGACGAGGCGCAGCAGCACCCGCGCCTCCCGTCGCGTGCCAGCAGCCCGGGCACCGGCCTCGAAGCGCAGCAGTGGTTCCAGCGGTGGCCCGGCGCCGTCCTGTCGCACGATGGCCTCCGACACTTTCTGCTCCAGCTCCAGCGAGTCGCCCTCCGGCCCCTCGGGGCCATCCCCGTGCCGTAGCTGTCGGCGCACGCGGCGTCGGCCCGTCCACACGCGGTGCCAGACGGCGCAGCTCCAGTTTGCCGTCTCCTCGGGGACGTTCGACCGCGGTCTCTTCCCGGCCGGGAGCGCGGTGCCGTTTGTCGCCTCTGGCAGGCGACGCTTGAGGCCCACCGACGGCGGCTCCGCTGCAGATGGCTCCTCTGCGTCTGGTTCCGGGGACAGCTCCTTGGAGGGTGCTGAGTCCCCCGGGAGCCCGGTCTCCTCGCTGGGAGCTCTGGGTGGCTTCCCCGCGGCGCAGCTGCACTTGAGGACGTCCCTCAGCACGAAGGCGATGGCAGCGCAGACCTCCCAGAACCAGGGACCGCGACCACCGGGCTCCTGGCAGAGCTGTTGGGAGTCGCCGGCGGCATCCAAGGGAATGGAAATGAGGAAAGCGCCGGCGCTCGCCGCCCCTGGCTCCACCGCGCCCGGCTGGAAGAGCCGCGTCAAGCCCCAGACCCGGCCCTTGCTGGATTTGCGGCGGTACTGCAGGCTGCGGCAATACTTAGCCGCGTCGCGGCAGCAACGCCCGAAGCGCGCCGCCGTCTTCTCGTTGACGTTGGCTGCCACGTTGTGGCTCAGCTCGAAGGGGTCCTGCAGGTTGAGGGGTCCCAGCTTCAGCCCCTCGCCGGCCTCGGGGGGCGGCGGCGGCGACGGCAGCGGCAGCGCCCGGCCCTCCCGCAGCGAGATCACCCGCCCCGGGAAGTCGAAGTCCCCAAAGAGGTGGAAGAACTCGGCCAGCAGCGAGCCTGCGGGAACGAGCGGTGAGGGCAGTGCCGGGATCCCGGGATCCCGCCCGTATTCCCCGCCCGGCACTCACAGGGACTCTCGGTGTTGGCGCTGGGCTCCAGCGACGCCACGTCCCGGGGGAAGCTGCAGTCCCATCCGCCCACGACAGCGCGGTCCTCGTCCCCTGGAGCAGAGCGGCCCTGAGAGGAGCACCGGCGCAGCGGAGCCACGCGCAAAAGCGGACAGAAGGACGGAGGGACGGACAGAGGGACCCTACCTGCCAAGTCACGCAGCCGGGCGACGGTGGGCAGCACGGGGGGGCTGCGCGTCTGCAGGAAAAACAGCACCAGCAGCGTCAGGGCGTAGTTGTTGAGCAGGGGTCCGCCCCCGGAGGGGTTTCCTGGGGGAGACGGCGTCAGAGGCGGCCCCGTGCGCCCGCCGCCGAGCCGGGTAGGACCCGGCCGCTCGCGCCGCCGCTCGCCCTCACCTGCCAGGCCTTGCTGCTTGGCCCAGAGCCGCACCGCGTAGACCAGCGGCCGCACGCGCTCGTCCGCCTCGGCGCAAAGCTGCAGGAACCGCGTGTTGAGGAGCGCCAGCCTGCGGGGACGGAGGCGTCACGGGAGAAGGATGCGTCACCGGAGAGGAGGGGAGACCCCCCCCCCCAGGCCCAAGCTCCCAGACCTGTTGTCGACGGAGATGTCGCCCGCCAGCCCCGACTGCTTGTGGCAAAACTTGACGACGGGGCGGCGGGCGGCGGGTACGGCCCGGACGCGGCGTACGCCCGGCACGCAACGCCGCAGCACGGTCGCCACCAGCTCCAGCACCTCCGGCGCCGGCGTCGCCGCCAGGTCGATGTCACTTAGGATGGAATCCTCGGCGCTGGAGCCGGATCCGACGCCGGGAGCGTCTCGTGTCGACGCCTGAAGGGATTTGGTCGGCTCCAGGTCCAGGAGCAGGTCCAGGTCGCAGCCGCGGGTGTCGAAGCCGTTGACGGAGGAGCCAAAGGGCACGACAGCGCAGCCTGGGCGGGAAAAGACGGAGGTGTGCACGTCAGGGATGTGACCGCCGCATTGCACGCTCGCAGGAGGAACGCAGCGGCCGCATCACATGCTTGCACGAGGAACGACGCCGCCGCCGCCACGCGGGGCATGAGGAGGAGACTCACCGGGGAAGAACTCGGTGAAGACCTCCTGGAAGAGCGTCACCAGGAGGTGCCGCACGCGGCGCTCGTCCTCGCTCAGCTCCAGCAGCCTCACCAGCTGCGACATCTGAGCGTCCACCTGCGGGGACCGGTGTCACCGGTGGCCCTGGGGTACATCCCCCCCCCCCCCACCCCTGGGAGAGCCTGGTTGTCCCCCCCCGAACATCCCCAGGCTCACCTGCGGTCCCCAGTGTGTTCCCCCACCCCCGGGGAGAGCCTCGGGACTCCCCCAAACCCCCAGGAAAGCCTCAGGGGCCCCCTGAACCTCCCCAAAACCCCTGCGAGAGCCTTAGGACCTCCCCCAAATCCCTGGGAGAGCCTCAGGCCTCCCCTCAGAGCCCTGGGACCCCCCCAAATCCCCAGGGAGAGCCTCAGGTGCCCCCCCCAAAGCCCTGGGAGAGCCCCAGGACCCCCCCAAAGCCCCGAGAGAGCCTCAGTCTGCCCCACCAAAGCCCTGGGAGAGCCCTGGAACCTCCCCAAACCCCCAGGAGAGCCCTGAGCCCCCTCCCTCAAACCCTCAGGAGAGCCCTGGGATGGGGGTGTCCCCCCCACTCACATCCGAGGCCTGGCAAAGCGCCTGCTCCAGCCGCCCCGGGCCGAGGGGCTCCCGGCGGGGGCTGCGCCCCGGGGGGCCGTAGGCAAAGACTTTTTCTTCCCGGGGACGGACACGGAGCCGGTGCCCGGCCAGGCTGTGCTGGGGCTCCGCCAGCGCCCGCTCCCGGCCCGCGGCATCCCGCAGCTCCACGATGGCGTAGGCGCCCTGCGGCATGGGGGGGTGGGGAAACACACCGTCAGCCCCGGCCCGGTGCCGCTGGCCCGGTCCCCTGGCTCACCCCCACCTTCTCCTTGTCCATCACGACGGCCACCACGTCGCCGTAGGCCCCGAAGTACTCGGCGAGCTCCGCGCCCGAGGTGCCGCGGGCGAAGCCGCTGACGAAGAGGCTCCGTTGCTCCTGGGCCCGGCGCTCGGCCCGCAGGCTCCGCAGCCGCCGGTGCTTCTTTCCCCGCAGATGATCCGCCAGGCTCGGTCCTGCGCGGGGCGGGGGGGGGGAGGGCAGCGCCGTCAACCGGTGCCCCGGAGCCACCCCCCAACCCCCGGAGCCCCCGCACTCACGGTTGGCTGCGGAGACCTGGCACAGGCGGCAACGGAACCCGCCCCGCGGTAGCGCCTCCACGTCGGGGTCCGCCTCCGGGTCGGGGGCCGGACCGGAGACCACCTCTATGGTCGGGTCGGGGACCGGGCCGGCGCCCGCGTCCATGGCTGGGTCGGGAGCGGGGTCAGGGCCGGGATCCGGGCCGGTACCCGCGTCCATGGCTGGGCCGTAACCTGGACGGGGGACCGGGCCGCTGCCCGCCCTCCCCGCACCGCCACCAGCGTCCTCCCGCTCCCGTTTCTCCCGGGGAACTTCCGCCGGAAGTGGTCCGTTCCACCTGACTTCCCCCAGGGAACTTCCGCCGGAAGCGGCCAGCCCCGCGCCGAGCTCCCCTGGAAACGCGACCCGCCGGCAGCGTTCCGGCCGGAGCACCCTCCGGGATCCCCGCGCCCGCCCGCCCCCCCCCCCGCCGGCCCGGTGCCGGTTGTTGGATCCCGGTGAAGAAAAATCATCGGTTTTATTTCCTGTCGCTACAGAACCGGGACATCCCGAGATACAAAACCGGGGGCGTTGCTCCACGTACAAAAGGGGCCCGCGGGGGTCGGGGGGGGGGGTGTCGGGGGGGCAGCGGGGGGGCTCCAGACCGGCACCGGCACCACCCCCCCCCCCCCCCCCGCGATTTCTATGGAAATAAAAAAAATACAAAAGGGGCCCGGCCCGGTGGCGGGGGGAAGGTGTCAGTCCTCGAGGACGATGGGCTCTGAGGTGCTGGCGGGGTGTGGGGGGGCGGAGGGTGCCAGGGCCCCCCCGGGCCGCAGGGGCAGCCCCGGCTTCACCTTGAGGGGCAGGTTGGGGCGACGGGCGGCGCGGCGGAGCTCCAGGTGCGTCAGTGCCTTCCGCAGCGCCCTGGGGGGGGGGGGGGGGGGGGGGGGGCGGGGCATAGAGTAAGGGGGGGGTCAGTGGCATGAGGGCGCCCCACAGCCACCCCGCCATCCCCTAGATTCCCCCCCCTCCCCCCATGGCCCCCCCCATATCCCCCCCCCTCCACACCATGGCCTCACAGATCTCCTCCACCCCACAGATCCCCCCCCCACTGCCCCCCTCTCTTCCCCCTGCCCCCGCCCAGCACCAGCCCTGCGCCTCCCCCACCCCGTGGCCCCCCCCCGAGCCCCATTCCCCCCCCCGCGTCCCCCCCCCCAACCTGGTGTCCTTGGTGGCCACGAAGACGACGGGGTTGGGGGCGTCCGCGGGGTTCAGCTTCTGGCGCTTGCTGGCGGGGGGGGGCCCGGTGCGCAGCCCCGCCGCCAGGGGGCGCCCGTTGGCCGAGAAGGGGAGGCCCGAGCCCCCCACCTGCGCGGCAGCGTCAGGCCCCCGGCCCCTCCGCCAATCACACGCCACCTCCCACCCTGCCCACGGGCCCCAGGAGCTGTCAGTCACCCCAGAGCCCGCCCCCCCAGCCCCAGAGCACCTCAGCTCCTTGTCAATCAGCCCCGCCCCCAGGCCCTTTCTTCACCAATCAGGGCCAGCCCCATTCCTGCGGACCCCACCCCTTGTCAATCATAACAGATGCCCCTGCCAGTCCAACCTTTCCCAGACTCCACCCCCTGCCAATCACCCCAGGCCCCACCCCTTGTCAATCACACTAGACCCCCAGCCAGTCCAACCTTTCCCAAACTCCACCCCCTGTCAATCACTCCCAGGCCCCACCCCTTGTCAATCACACCAGACCCCCCCAGCCACTCCAACTCCTTTCCCCAGGCCCCACCCCATCAATCACCCCCCCAGGCCCCACCCCCTGTCAATCATCCCTCAGGCCCTCCCCCGCCAGTCCAACCTCTTTCCCCAGGCTCCACCCCCAGCCCCACTCCCACAGGCCCTGCTCCCTGTCAATCCCAGGGAGACCCCGCCCCCTCCGCATCCCCATACCAGGGGGTGGTGGCCCTCGCCGCCCCCTCGTAGCCCCCCAGCGCCCCGTACCCGTACCCGGGGGGGGCGGTGGCCCTCGCCAGCCCCCTCGTAGCCCCTCTTGCCCACCAGCCCCGCCAGCCCCCGGCTCTGGCTCAGCTGGTTCCGGTTGATGGGGGTCTTGGTGCCCCGCGGCGTTTTCGGCTTCAGGGGGGCCTGTGCCGCTGGGGGGGGGGCAGTTCGGGGTGTCAGGGGCTACCCCATGGCTCCCCCCAGCCCCACAGGACCCCCTGACTGCCCCTACAGCTTCCACCAAGAGCCTCAAAATCCAACCCCCACGTCCCCAACCAGCCTCTGCACCCCCCCCCAACCACCCCGCACCCCCATCCGGGAACCCACCCCGCACCCTGGGGTCCGGTCCTGGGTGCCCCAGCAGCCCCACACCCCCGGGGACCCCCCCACACCCCCAGGGACCCCCCCCAACCATGTCCTCCAGGGCTGGGTCCCATGCCCCTAGGGATTCCCCCCCCTCCTCACAATCCCCCGGCCACCCCACACCCCCCATGCCGGGCTCCGCACCTCTGGGGACCCCCCAGGGCTGGGCTCCACCCCCCCAGGGACCCCCCCCCCCTGCACCCCAGCCCCTCACCCAGCTCCTTGACGATGGCGGCGAGGGGCAGCCGGGCCAGCGGGTGGATCTTGAGGGGGGCCTTGGCGGCCTTGGGCAAGCGGATGGAGCCTGCAGGAGGGGGTGGGCAAGTGAGGGGAGGGGGGGGGGGTCTGGCAGCACGAGGATCCCCCCCCCACACCATCACCTACACTCGGCTTTGATGGCGTTGGCATTGATGGGGGCGTAGGGGCGGCGGGCGGCGCGGCGGGGCTGCAGCACGTCGCGGCAGAGGCGGCGCGCCAGGCGGGTGAGCCGGGTGGTCTGCAGCAGGAAGGTCTGGCGGTTCTTGGCCAGCAGCTTGGCCCGGCTGGCGCTGGTGGTGTAGGGAGAGAGGCTCTGCGCTTCGGGGCGCGAGAGGTGACCCCGAGAGTGCGGCTCCTGCGAGGAAGGGGGGGACAGGGGTCAGCGGGGTGGGGGGGTGTGTGGGGGGGTGTCTCTGCACCCCACCCCTCCCCACCCCAGCGCTCACCGAGGCACTGCGGGCCGCCCCCTCCAGCTGGGTAGGGGTCTTCAGCCCCCCGTACTTCTTCCAGTAGATCCAGCACGAGGCGCAGAGGCGGCATTGCATGTTGGGGGGCCCCCAGGCGTACCACTGGGCAGACTGGGTGGCTGTGGGGTGCGGAGCAGGGGTGGGTGTGGAGACCCCCCCCAGGGTGGGCACAGAGACCCTGCGGCTCCACTGCCCGCCATGGGGAACTGCCCCATCCCAGCCCCTATAGCTGCTGCCCCCCATCCTCCTATACGCCCCTGCTCCTGCCCCACTGCTGCCCATACTCCCCCCCCCCGATCCCTATAGCCCCTCCCTATTCCTCCACACCTCCCCCCCTCGCCCCAGGACCCCCCCCCAGCGTCCGTCCCCCCCCCCACACTGACTGTGGCAGCTCTCGCAGGTCAGCCCCTTCTGGAAGCCGGCCCCGTTCATGCCGGGTTTGGAGCCCACCGAGATGATCTGGTTGGGGTTCGGCTTCGTGCTGCAAAGAAGGGGGGGTCGGGGGGGTCAGGGGGGGTCCCGTCTCCCCCCCCCCCCCCCAGGAAGGGCTCCAGGCCCCCCCAGGAGCGCCCCCTCCCCAACTCACTAGGTGGGGATGTAGACTTGCTTCAGCTTGCTGTCCGCCTCCGCTGCCTTCAGCCTCTTCTGCGAGCAGAGACGGGATTAAGACGGGGAGTGCGCGGTGGGGAGGGGGGGGCTCACAGCAGCCCCCCCAAACCGCAGCAGCCCCCCCCCCTCACCTGCTGGATGTAGCGGTCGGTGGTCTTCCACATGTAGTAGAACTGCACAATGCTCGCCAGGGACTTCCAGGGCAGCTGCGGGGAGAGGAGGGGAGCGAGTCCTTGCACCGGGGTGAGGGGGGGCCTTCGCCCCGTGCCCCCCACACCCTGTAACCCCCCCCCCCCCCACTCACAAAGTCCTGCCGGATGTCATTGAAGTCCTTCCCGTACTTCTCCAGCGCCTCCTCGAAGAGCATGGCCTCGGAGGCCGACCACTCCTCCATCTCGTCGCGGCACAGCACCGGCCCCCCCTGCGGCACCAGCGTCGACATGGCCTTGGCCAGGTCGTAGCCGTTGCGCTGCAGCGTGTCCATGGCGTGGAACTGGGGGGCACGGAACGGTGAGGGGGGGGATCAGGAGGAGCCCCTCGCCTCCACCGCGGAGTCAGGGTCCCCCTGGCCTCCCCCCCCGCCCCCAGAATCTCACCAGCGTGATATCCCGGGAAGCGGCGGCGGCGCTCATGTGCAGGCTGGGCTGCCGGATGGAGCTGCTGCAGTCCAGGGCACGCGCAAAGGTCCCGACGGCTCTGGGGGGGGGGGCACAGGACACAAACACACGGGGGTAGGGGGGGTGTCAGCGTGGGGGGGCCCCCCCCGTGTGGGGGCCCCCCCCGTGTCCCCCCCCCTGCTCCACCCCGGCCCCAGCTCACCGTGCCACCACCAGGAACTGGTCGATCTGCCGGTCTGTCAGGGGGTTGTCGGGGTCCCACACCTTCATCTCCATTTTCTGCTGGTTTCGGTTGTCTGATTCGCCTGGGGGGAGTTGGAGGGGCGGGGGGGGTCAGGCTGAATCCCCCCCACCCCGTGCCGCAGTGCCCCCCAACCCCTCCACGCACCGCAGAGCCCCCCCCTCCCCACCTTCGGCCAGCCGGTCTGGGATTTCTGCCTGGTACTTGCAGCCGACTCGGATCTCGCCCTGGTCGGCCAGGAGGGTTTTCTGGACGGGGTCGAACACCAGCGAGTAGAAGAAGCAGTCCTGGGGTGGGGGGGGAAGGCAGGGGGGCTCAGCTGGGCAAGGGGGGGGGCCCCAAATTAGCCCCCCCCGCCCCCCATTTGGGGGGGGACATGGGGCTCACCTCCTTTTCCAGGTACTGGCCCAGGATGTCGGTCTCGTTGAGGAGCGTCACGCTGCACTTCCCCCTGTGGGACACAGGGAGGGGGCATCACGGCGAGGCGCCCACCCCCCCAGAACCCCCCCCCCCGGCAACGGCACGCACCGTATGTGGGTGGCCGGCAGCGATTCGAACTGCCGGGAGAGGAAGAGCTCGCGGTGCTTCAGCTGGTGACGCTGCTGCTCCGTCATGGTGGGCTGTTTGGACTCCTCCTCAAACTCGCCTGGGCGCAGGCAGGGGGGGGTCAGAGGGAGCCCCCCCCCTCCCTCCCCCCATCAAGCAGGGAGGCGCATTGTTCTCCCAGCAACTCCCCCCCCCCGATTTTGGCAGCAGCCCAGGCCGAGGGGGGGAGCGGGGAGGGGGGCAGCCCAGCCCTCCCCACAGGCGCAGGAAGCCCGGTGGGGGTGCGGCAGCCCTTTGGGGGGGGCCCCCCCAGCCCCCCCATCAGGGCCAGAACCTCCCCGGGGGCAGTGAGGCCAGGCTGTGCTTCACTCCTTCCCCACGACACCCTGCTCTGCCCCCCCAATCCCCCCCCCCCGGGGTGCATCTGTGACCCCGAACGGGCAAGACCCCCCCCCCCCTCAAATCACCCCAGAGATGGCAAACTGGGACAGCCCAGCTTCCCCACCCCAAACCAGGGGGGGGCAGCCCAAGTCAGGGGGGGGGGTCATGGACCACCCCCCACCCACCCCCCCAGCACCCTCATTGAACTGAAGCCCCAAGGCAGGAGCAGCGGCAAGCTGGGATCTGCCCCCCACCAACACCCCAGCCCTGGGGCAGGGAGGGTGGGGGTGCAGCCGCAGCCCCCCCCCCCCCCCCCCTTCCCGGGGCGCAGCAGCCCGCACTCACGCGCATTGCTGTCGGCCAAGCTGTTGAGGCTGCTGGAGATGTCCCGCCGGCGGAAGAGGCAGACCACCTTGGCCTCCACGTTGCCGTTGGCGGTCTGGGGAGGCCGGGGGGGGCCACAAAAGTGAGGAGGGGGCAGTGGAAGCCTCCCCCCCCCCCCCCCTTCTCCCCGCCCCAGGAAGCGACTCCTCACCTTGTTGAGCTCCTCGATGCGGCGGACGAGGTAGGGGTTGCTGGAGGAGTTCTCGAAGTAGACGTAATCTGCAAGGAAAAAAAAGGGGGTGCGGTGAGGGGAGGCCCCCCCCCGCAGCCCCCCCTCTTCCTCTAACACGTAAGGGGCCTCCTTTTTTCCCTCTAAAAAAAACAAGGGGGGGGGACGCTTCTCACAGACACAGGGACACCTCCTTTCTCATGAGCACGGGGGGCTCCTCCCTCCCCCCCCCCCCCCCCCCCAAAACGGGACCCCCCCCACCCCTCGGGGAGTCCCCGCTCCTCACAAACACAGCCCCCCCTTCCCCTCGCGGACACTGGGACCCCCTTTCTCCCTTGCCGAAACACAGCCCCCCCCGCCCCAGCTCCCGCCCCCCCCCTTACAAATCAGGGGTCCCCCACCGACACGGGCCCTCCCCCTCACAGACAGGGGGGAGACAGGACGACCCCCCCCCCCCCCCCCAGAAGCCGGGGGTCCCTCTCATGGGCTCCCCTTTCCCCTCTCGTGGGCCCCTCTTGTCGCAGACACAGCACTGCCCCCCAAAGGCTCCCCCTCTTCCTCACAGACACGGGGGGGGGGCACGACCGAGTGTCGCCCACCTCTGGGCCTCGTTCCCCTCGCAGTGCCCCCCCCCTCCTCCTCACGGGCCCCCCCCCCGTCCCTCACAGACCCCCCTAATCCCCTCACGGGACCCCCCCCAATCCCCTTATGGGATCCCCCTCCCCTCACGGACCTCCCTCCTCCTCAGGGCCCCCCCCCTCCCCGTCCCTCACAGACCCCCCTAATCCCCTCACGGGACCCCCCGTCTCCTCACAGGCGCGGGGCGCCCTCTCCCCTCTCAGTCCCGGCCCCGCTCTCCCCCCCGGCCCCCGCTCACCGCCGACACGGTACATGTTGGCCGCCATGGCCGCTCGCTCGGCCGCGCTACCCCCGGGCCCGGCCCCGGCCGCGCTTCATCGCCTCCCGCTCCCGCCGCCTCCGCACCGGCACGACCCGCTCGGGCGCCTCCGGAGCGGCTCGGGCGGCTTCGGAACAAGCTCGGCACGGCCTCGGGCGCTTCCGGAGCGGCCTCGGAATCTTTCGGAACAGGCTCGGAAGGGGTTCGGGCACCTCCGGAGAAGCCTCGGGATGCCTCGGCGCGGGCTCGGGCCCCTCCGGAAGAGCTTCGGGATGCTTCGGCTCGGCCTCGGGCCCCTCCGGAAGAGCTTCGGGACGCCTCGGCTCGGCCTCGGGCCCCTCCGGAAGAGCTTCGGGACGCCTCGGTCTGGCCTCGGGCTCCTCCGGAAGGGGCTCGGCAAGTTCCGCCAGAGCCGGAGCGCTTCCGGAAAGGGGTCGAGGGGGAACGGTGGGAACAACTTCGGGCCGGCTCGGGAATCTCCGGCGCTTCCGGGAAGTAGGCGGCCGTTTCCGCGGCAGCAGGAAGCAGGCGGAGCCGGGCCCCTGACCCCAGGCTTTATTGGTGCCTCTCACAGTGCAGCGTGAAAACGGGGGGGGGGCCCGAGCCCCCCCCCCTTGGTCCCCAGGAGGGTGAGGAGGGGAAGGAGGAAGAGGAAGCAGCTCGAGGAAGAGGAAGCAGGGGGGCGGCTCAGCGCTGGTCGGGGTCCCCCCCGGGCTCCGGGGTGCAGGGCGAGCGGCTGCAGGGCGGCGGTGGCCCCCCTAGCACCCGCCACTGGAAGACGCTGGTGTCCTTGCCCCCCAGGGAGATGAGGTGCCCGTCGTCGTGGGTGAAGCGCACGTTGGTGACATGGCTGCCGTGGCCCCCGTACACGTGGCTCGGTGCCTGCGGGGGCCGCGAGCGTGAGCGTGCGCGTGCACGCGCCTCTGGCCTGGTTCCCGTGCACAAGCGCGTTCACACGCACACGCCTCCAGCCCGGACCCTGGTGCAGAAGTGTGTACCCGCACACGGCCGGCCTGCCCGCCCCGCGCCCGGGGCTCCTTGCACGCGTGTCGCACGCGCGCGTGCCCTCCCCTTCCACGCGCGCCCTCCCGCAGCCTCTCTCCTGCACCCTCCCTGCCCGCCCCGCTCGGGGGTCCGGTCTCCCACCTTGGGGCGGGCGCAGGGGTACTGGAAGAGATGAACTTTGCAGAAGTCGTCGGCCACGGCCACCACGCGCTCGTGGTGGGACCGGCACAGGGAGTTGATGTCGGTGCCGTCCGAGCCGTCGGGCCAGACGCCTGCAGGGGACGCGGGGTGGGGTGGGGTGGGGTCAGGAGGACCTCCAGGACCCCCACAACTCCCCCCCCAACCCCCCTGGCCCCCCCCCCCCCCGCTCACCAAAGACGTGGAAGCCCAGCACGCAGGTGTAGGACGCCCATTCCCGGTCCCGGCTCTCGAAGCGGTTGCGGAGCAGTTTGCAGCCCCCAGCGACGTCCCCTGGGGGAAGAGGAGGGGGGGACAGGGGCAATGAGACCACCCCCCCCCCCCCAAACCTTGGGGGAAGGTGGGCTGCACACCAGCCCCCACCCCCAGCAAGATGAGGGGGTGCACACCAGCCCCCCCCCATCCCCAGGGGTCCCAGGGGATGACGGGGATGCATGCCAACCCCCCCACGCTGGGGTCTCAGCATGATAAGGGGGTGCCCACCAGCCCCTGGGGGGTCTCAGCAGGGTAATGGGGTGCCCACCAGCCCCTGGGGGTCTCAGCAGGATAAGGGGGTGCCCACCAGCCCCTGGGGGGTCTCAGCAGGATAAGGGGGTGCCCACCAGCCCCTGGGGGGGTCTCAGCAGGATAAGGGGGTGCCCACCAGCCCCTGGGGGGTCTCAGCACAATAAAGGGGTGCCCACCAGCCCCTGGGGGGTCTCAGCAGGGTAATGGGGTGCCCACCAGCCCCTGGGGGGTCCCAGCAGGGTAATGGGGTGCCCGCCAGCCCCCCCATCCATCCCCCTGGCTCACAGTAGAGGATCTCGTAGTCCCCCGAGTTGGACATGATGAAGCGGCCGTCCTTGGACCAGTCCAGGTGGGTGATGAAGCTGGAGTGGCCCTGGAGGGGGGGGGGACAGGGGCAGGAGGGGGTGTTGGGGACACCGGGGGCAGCGGGGACCCCCGGAGCTCCCCCCGACTCTCACCGTGCAGCGCCCAAAGCGGGTGTACTTGCGTCCACCCTCGGTGACGCTGTAGATGTAGATGAAGTTGTCGTGGGAGCCGATGGCCAAGAAGGAGCCGTCTGCGGGGACGGGGAGGAGGTTGGGGACCGGGAAGGGGCTGGGGACGGGGTGGGGACACACACGTCCCCCCCCACCATGGGGACAGGGACGGGGGCTCACCTGGGGAGAACCGCACCACCGAGAGCTGCTCGTTGCCGTCCGAGCCCCCGGCCAGCGGCTGCTGCGTTGCCGTGTCCAGCACCAGCCACCTGTGGGGACAGCAGGGACACGGGGTGGGGGGGGACAGGGACACAGAGGGGGGGGACACACACAGGGGGACGAGGGCACGGCAGGTACCGGGGGGGGGGGGGGGGGAACAGGGGGACACAGGGGACCGCAGGGATGGGGGGAGAGCGAGGACCAGGAGGGACAGGGGGACAGGGGGACCGCGGGGTCGGGCAGGCTGAGGGCACCGGCCCCCCGCCGTGTCCCCGTCCCTGTCCTCCCACGTCTCCGTCCTCATGCCCCCGGCCACTGTCCCCCCCCCCGCCGCCCCCCCCCATGTCCCCCCCGCCGTCCCCCCTCACTCACCGCCCCGTCAGCAGCCCCACGGCCACCACTTGCCCCCCGGGGTGGAAGTCAGCGCAGAGCCCTGTGTCCTGCGGGGGACGGGGCCGTCAGGCCCGTGCGGGCACCGGCCCCCCCGGACCCCCGTGTACCCCCACACCAGGCTCCTGCCCCCTGCTCCCCCCAGCCCACTCAGCCCCCTCGTACCCCCATACCAGGCCTCCTGGTCCTTCCAGCCCCCCCATAACCCCATACCAGTCTCCCACCCTCTACTACCCCCTGCCCCCCTGTACCCCCAT
This sequence comes from Sarcoramphus papa, assembly GCA_037962945.1. Lineage (NCBI taxonomy): Eukaryota > Metazoa > Chordata > Aves > Accipitriformes > Cathartidae > Sarcoramphus > Sarcoramphus papa. The sequence continues at coordinate 730,442 of CM075618.1, read as the reverse complement.
ACCAGGCTCCTGCACCCCCCAGCCCCCCTGTACCCCCATACCAGGCTCCTGCACCCCAGCACCCGTGTACCCCCATACCAGGCTCCTGCCTCCTGGTCCCCCCAGCCCCCCCAGCCCCCCTGTACCCCCATACCAGGCTCCTGCACCCCAGCACCCGTGTACCCCCATACCAGGCTCCTGCCTCCTGGTCCCCCCAGCCCCCCCAGCCCCCCTGTACCCCCATACCAGGCTCCTGCACCCCAGCACCCGTGTACCCCCATACCAGGCTCCTGCCTCCTGGTCCCCCCAGCCCCCCAGCCCCCCTGTACCCCCATACCAGGCTCCTGCACCCCCCAGCCCCCCTGTACCCCCATACCAGGCTCCTGCACCCCAGCACCCGTGTACCCCCATACCAGGCTCCTGCCTCCTGGTCCCCCCAGCCCCCCCAGCCCCCCTGTACCCCCATACCAGGCTCCTGCACCCCAGCACCCATGTACCCCCATACCAGGCTCCTGCCTCCTGGTCCCCACAGCCCCCCCAGCCCCCCTGTACCCCCATACCAGGCTCCTGCCCCCCCAGACCCCCACCTCCAGCACCAGGCTCCAGGCCAGCGCGTGCTCCTGCCCGTCCCACAGGCAGAGCTGCCGGTCGTGGCCGCAAGTGAGGAAGAGGCAGCAGCTGGGGTGGGTGGCCAAGCCCCACACCTCGTCCGTGTGCCCCTGGGGGGGGGGACGGGACATGGTTTGGGGGGGGTCATCACCCCATCTCCATCACCCTCTCACCCCCCCTCCCCGGCCCCACCTGCACGATGGGGGTGAAGCCGGCGGCCAACGTCCCCCGCAATAGGGCGTTGCGGGTCGTCCCCACCAGCAGCTCATCCCCGGGTCCCTCGGCGATGGTCCGCACCGCCCCGAAGCGCTCAGGGAGCTGGGAGACATGGGGAGGGGGGGGGGTGTCAGGGGGGGCACCCCAAAACCGCCCCCCCCCCCATCATGGTCACCCCTACCCCGAAGCACTCAGGGAGCTGGGGGACCAGGGTACGTTTTAGGGGGCTGGGGCAGGTTTTGGGGATCTAGGGAGGGTTTTGGGAGGGCCGGGTCCCCCACCTCGGCCTCCTGCAGCAGGGCGAGCGCGGGGCTCCAGCACACCACCCGCCGGTCCTTGCCGCCGCCGCTCAGCACCATCCCGTCTCGCCGGCGGCAGAGGGCGAAGATGCTGCCCTCGTGCGCCCGGGTCTGCTGCCCGATCTGGTACGTCTCTGCGGAGCCAGGGTCAGCCCCCACAGCTGCCCCACGGTCCCCTTGTCCCCCGTCCCCATCCCCGTCCCCCACCTTTGCCACCCTTCCCCGGTGTGCGGCCGTCCCCGGCGGCGCGGGTCCAGGTCAGGATGTTGCCTTCGGAATCACCCGTCAGCACGTCCCCGGCGGCGTCAAAGATGAAGCACTGGATGAACTTGGGCTTCTTGTACTTCTGGCGGGGGCGGGGGGGAAGATAGCAGCGTCAGCAGAAACCCGGCCCCCCCCCAGGGCCCCCCCCAGCCCCCCTGGGGCACCCCGCTCACCCCGAAGATGCCCTGCTTTTTGGTGAGGGTGGCCCCGCTCCAGGTCCAGAAGTAGACGTGGGATTTGCCGCTGGTGATGATGCTGCTGCTGTCCTGGGGGTTGAACTCCACCGTCAGCACCGACTCGTTTGTGCTCTGCGAGGTGGGGGGGATACAAGCGGTCAGCCCGGATGCCTGGGACCCCCCACCCCCCCAACCCCGGATGCCGGGGTCCCCCCGTCCGGATGCCTGGGTCCCCTCACCTTCACCTCCGCCAGCTTGGTGCCACGGGCGCAGTCCCACACTGACATCATGTGCTCGTTGGAGTCGTCCACCACGCAGAGGTAGGCGCCTTGGTCCTGGGGGGACAGGGGTGAGGGGGACGGACGTGGGACGGGGAGGGGGGACAGAGGGACGGGGACAGGGACAGGGGAGACAGGGACTCACGGCGGTGGAGAAGGCGAGGGAGCCCACGCCCCGCTCGAAGCTGCCGAGGCCGATCTGCTGCAGCGTGAGCAGTGTGGCCGAGTCCCAGATGTGCACGATGGGCTGCAGTGGCTGCGGGGACAGCGCGGGGTCCCAGGGGGTCCCATCCCACGGTAGGGGGGGAACACATATCCCCATCCCATCCCTGTCTTCATCCCATCCCATCCTTGTCTTCATCCCATCCCATCCCTGTCTTCATCCCATCCCATCCTTGTCTTCATCCCATCCCATCCCTGTCGCTGTCGTATCTTTATCCCATCCCCATCTCTCCATCCCATCTCTGTCTCTGTCGCATCCCTGTCTCCCTTCCCATCCCATCCCATTCCCAACCCCATCCCCATCCCATCCTATTCCCATCCCATCCTATTCCCACCCCCAATCCCATCTCCATCCCCATCCCGTACCTTGCCGTCCTTGTCGACGCCGGCCGCCTGCCCCGTGGCGACGCGGAGGCGGTCGGGGTGCACGGCCAGGCTGCGGGGGAAGCAGGGGGTGAGGCTGGGGGGGGGAGATGGAGATGGGGGGACCCCCCCCGCCCCCCCCCCCCGCCGCCCGGGGCTCACCAGCGCACGCAGTCGCTGTGGCGCAGGTAGTGGCGCTGGCGGCGGCGCGGGACGTGGAGGAGGATGACGACGCAGGCAATGAAGTACACCAGCTCGCCCGAGGCCAGCACGTGCAGGTTGGAGCGGCTGTCCCGGCCCCGGTACCCGTAGCTGGGCTCCGTTAAGGGATACAACGGGTGCGGTGGGTGGGGATCCCCATCCCCTCCCCCCCCCCCGAGAGGGGGACCCCCAGGTGGGGATGGGATGGGGACCCCCCCAGATGGAGCCCCCAGAGAGGGATGGGAGCTCCCCGAGGTGGGTGGGGATGGGGGCCAGGGATGGGGACCCTCGGAGAAGGATGGGTGCACCCAGATGGGGCCGGGGATGGGGACCCTCGGAGAAGGATGGGTGCACCCAGATGGGGCCGGGGATGGGGACCCTCGGAGAAGGATGGGTGCACCCAGATGGGGCCGGGGATGGGGACCCTCGGAGAAGGATGGGTGCACCCAGATGGGGCCGGGGATGGGGACCCTCGGAGAAGGATGGGTGCACCCAGATGGGGCCGGGATGGGGACCCTCGGAGAAGGATGGGTGCACCCAGATGGGGCTGGGGATGGGGACCCTCGGAGAAGGATGGGTGCACCCAGATGGGGCCGGGGATGGGGACCCTTGGAGAAGGATGGGTGCACCCAGATGGGGACCCTCAGAGAAGGATGGGTGCACCCAGATGGGGCCGGGGATGGGGACCCTCGGAGAAGGATGGGTGCACCCAGATGGGGCCGGGGATGGGGACCCTCGGAGAAGGATGGGTGCACCCAGATGGGGCCGGGGATGGGGACCCTCGGAGAAGGACGGGTGCACCCAGATGGGGCCGGGGATGGGGACCCTCGGAGAAGGACGGGTGCACCCAGATGGGGACGGGGATGGGGACCCTCGGAGAAGGATGGGTGCACCCAGATGGGGCCGGGGATGGGGACCCTCGGAGAAGGATGGGTGCACCCAGATGGGGACGGGGATGGGGCTGGGGACCCCCAGGTTGGGGAGGGACGGACAGACAGACACAGACGGATGGGACGCGCCATGGGGGGGTGAGTCCCCCCCCGCCGCGGTGCAGGATACACCCAGTCGAGCTGGAGGCGTTCGGGGGGCAGCTCGGCCCGCAGCCCCCGTAGGGGCCCAGCCCCGAGGGCACGTACATGGTGATGGGGCGGCCCCGCAGGAACATCTTCACTGACACCCCCTCTGTGGGGCGGGGATGCCGGGGGTCACCCCACGGCCCCCGGCCCCCGCCCCACGGACGGATGGACGGACAGATGCCCCCGAGCCTCACCCAGGTTGTAGTTCCCGCGGCGCGACCCTGGGGAGGGAAATAGCGTTACACCCCAAAAACGAGCACCCTGCACCCCAGTAATGACACACCCCCCTCCCCTGCACCCCAAAAATGACCTCCCGGCCCCCAGCACCCACCTGGGCTCAGGGTGGGCTCCTTCGGGCGGCTGCCAGGGAGAGGTGGCGTCAATGGGGGAGTGTGGGGGTGCAGGGGGGATGAGGGGGCGCGGAGGGGGTGAGGGGGTGCAGCGGGATGCAGGGGGGATGTGGGGGTGCAGGGGAGGTTTGGGGGTGCAGGGGGATGTGGGGGTGCAGGGGGATGTGGGAGTGCAGGGGGGATGAGGGTGTGCAGAGGGAATAGGGGGGTGCAGGCGGGGTTGGGGTGCAGGGGGGAAGAGGGGGTGTGGGGGGGGGTGCTGTGGGGGTGCACGGTGGGTTTGGGGGTGCGGGGGGGCCCCCACCTCTCGGGGCTCCCCGCCTGCAGCAGGAGGTTGGCGGACGAAGCCGCTTTCCTGCTCAGGCGCTGCCGGGGGCTGGCGCTGCCGGAGGAGGAGCTGTGCCTGCGCAGGCTGGGGGGGGACGAGGGGAGACGGGGGGCAGGGGGGGACACGGGGGGGGACGGGGGGGACACTGTCAGTGAAGGATTAACACCCCCCCACCTCTCATACCCCCCCCCCGCAAAATCCCACCCTAACCCCGACACCATCCTCCCCGTGGACCCAGGCAATCGGCCCCCAGCCCCTCTCCCCACAGCCCCCCACTTTCCCAGCGGACCCAGGCACCCGGGCCCCCCTTCCCTCTCCCCACAACTCTCCCAGCAGACCCAGGCCCCCCAGCCCTCTCCCCACAGCCCCCCCCCCCCAGCAGACCCAGGCATCCAGACCCCCCTACCCCTCTCCCCACAGCCCCCCTGCTCCCCCAGCGGACCCAGGCATCGGGGCCCCCCATCCTCACAGCTCTTTGCGGGCACCCCGTGGGGCCGGGCTGGGGGCCGCCGGGGGGGAATCGGGAGCTGGGGGCTCCGGGGAGGCTGGGGTGGGTGCTGGGGGGCATGGGGGGGACCCCGGGGGGGGCGGCTCCTGGGGGGGTCCCTGGTCCCCGCTGGCTCCCGGTGCCTCCGGGGTTGGGGCTCTCTCCTCCGTCTGCGTCCCCACGCTGACGGCTTGGGGGGGTCCAAGGGGGGCCGGGGGGGGCCCGTCGGGGTCCAGCTGCAGGCAGGGCTCCGGGATGGCACCATTGGCTGCTGGGAGGGGCAGGGGGGGAGAGGGGTCAGCACCCAAGACCCCCGCCACCCCGCAGACCCAAGCGTCCGGGGGAACCCAGATGTCCGGGGGCACCCAGGCTTCCAGACAAGGGACCCCATGGTGGCGGGGGGGGGGGGGGGGGGGGGGGGAACGACACACCCCAGCACCCCAGGGTGGGGACCCCAGCATCGAGGCCTCACCGTGGGGCAGGTGCCGCAGCAGCCGGGGCAGGTGCTGGTCGTAGAGGCCGAGGCGCCGCAGGGCGTCCGCCAGCGCCGCCTTCACCAGCACCAGCTCCTCCTCGAGCCGCCGCAGCCGCAGCTCCAGGGGGGCCGGGGGGCCGGGGGGGCCAAGGTCACCTGCGGGGAAGGGGGAAGAGGGTGACACGGTGCTGCTTGGGGACCCAGGCATCCAGGGACCCCGCCTCCACCCCAGCACCCAGGGACCCAAGCATCCGGGGACCCCTGTGCCACCCACCAGCACCCAGGTGTCTGAGGACCCCGGTGCCACCCCCCAGCACCCAGGCATCTGGGTGGCCCTGCTCCACCCCATGCACCCCACCGCCCCACGCACCCCACTGCCCCAGGGACCCAGGCATCCGGGTGACCCCCAGCCACCCCCCAGCCTCTCCCCCCTCCCCGCCACCCCGACCCGGCATGGACCCAGGCGTCCGGCTCCCCACTGCCCCCCCCCCCTCCCCACCACGCCAGGCCCCATTTTGGGGGGGCAGTGGGGTGCGTGGGGGCCACCCTGGGTCTGTGAGGGTTGGAGGGGGAAGGGGGGGGGGGTCAGAAGGGGTTCCCTGGGGGACCGGTGGGGTGGAATGGGGGTCCCACCGGAGGAGCACCCCCCACCCCCCCTCCTGTTAACCCCTGGCTGCCCGTGGGGCCGGGCTCACCGTGGGTGCCGCGTTCCGGCTCGGGCTCCATGGCGGGTGACGGCGGGCGGGCGGCCGGGCCCACGCGAGGCCTCGGCCGCGGCCTCTGGCTCCGCCGCCCCAGGAAGCGCCGCGGCGTCGCCGAGTCATTTCCCCTTCGCCGCCCCGGCCCGATCCTGCGCCCAGCCGCTTGCCTCTCCATGGGGTGGGGGGGGGGGGGGGGCACCAAGCTTCCAGGGGCACCCACGCACCCCATTGCCCCCCCAAGGATCCGGGCATCCCGGGGGGGGGGGGGGGGGATCCCACTGCCTGGGTGCCCCCCCCCCACCTCCAGGGACCCCAGGCATCTGGCTCCCCCCCATCCCCAGCGCCCCAACAGCCGCCTGCCACGCTGGCTGTAACCCCCCACCCTGTGCTGGGGTGCCCCAAGATTTGGGCTGAGGGGCTATGGGTGCCCCCCCCCCCCCCCCCCAGGCACAGCCAGGACCCAGCACCCTTTTCCATCGCCCCCCATGTTGCCGTCACCCCAGGGGTGGCGATGGGGCAGGGTTGGGAGGGGCCCGTCCCCTCAATAAATTACCCTGCCGTGGGGCTGGGGGACCCCCATCACCCCCCGTGCCCCACTCAGGGAGGGGTTCAGGCCCGGATGCCTGGGTTTGCCGCGGTGGGGAGAAGGGGGGGGGGGGGGCCACCCCATAATTGTGGGGCGTGTGGGGCAGCCCCCACCCGCCCGGTTTCAGGATGAATTGGGGCGCCGTGTCCCGGCACCCCAAACCCACAACAAAGGGCGCCAGCGGCCCCGATTCATCCCGAAAGCGAAACGTCGCCTGCGTAGGGGACCCAGGCCTCCGGGTGCTGCACCCACTCCCCGGGCCGGGATAGGGACCCAGGCATCTGGGCACGGCCAGCCCCATGGGCCAGCGTAAAGACGCCGGTGTCCGGCTCTACGCACCCCGCCAGGGGACCCAGGCACCCCCCAAAACTGAGGCACGGACCCAGCCACCTGGGTGCTGCACCCCCTCACCCAGGCCAGGCCAGGCACCCGCATCCAACCTCGGTGCGCAGCCGTAGGGCTGGGACCGGGATGTCTGGGTGCTGTGCACCCCTAGGCCAGGATACGGGGGTGCCCTTTCCACCCCCTCGCTCTTGCCCCGGGGTAAGGTCGGCCCCGCTTTGCCCTCCCCCGGGGGGGGGGGGGGGGGGGCAGGTGTGAGCCGGGGCCGCATCCTGCACAGTCATAGCGCAAGCGGGTTCGGGGCTGCGCCTCCGGGAACAGCCTCCGCTCCGCGCGCGCCGGCTCCCGCCTCGGCGAGGGGACGGGGACGGGGCGAGCCCCCGCTGCAGGTACGGCGGCGCCCGGGTCCCTTGGCAGGGGGGGGGGAACGACGACAATGGGGTCTATGGGGTGGCCCAGGGACCGCTGGATCCCTTGGGGGGACAACAGGGTCCATAGGGTGGCCCAGGGACCGCTGGATCCCTTGGGGGGACAACAGGGTCCATAGGGTGGCAGAGAGACCGCTGGGTCCCTTGGGGGGACAACGGGGTCCATGGGGTGACCCAGGGATGGCAGGGACGCCTGGGTCCCTTCGGGGGACAACGGGGTCCATGGGGTGGCCCAGGGATGGCGGGGACGCCTGGGTCCCTCGGGGGGACAACGGGGTCCATGGGGTGGCAGAGGGACCGCTGGGTCCCTCGGGGGGACAATGGGGTCCATGGGGTGGCAGAGGGACCGCTGGGTCCCGCGGGGGGACAATGGGCTCCGTGGGGTGGCCCAGGGATGGCGGGGATGCCTGGGTCCCTTGGGGGGACAACGGGGTCCATGGGGTGGCAGAGGGACTGCTGGGTCCCTTGGGGGGACAACGGGCTCCGTGGGGTGGCAGAGGGACCGCTGGGTCCCTTGGGGGGACAACGGGGTCCATGGGGTGGCAGAGGGTCCGCTGGGTCCCTCAGGGGGACAACGGGGTCCATGGGGTGGCAGAGGGACCGCTGGGTCCCTTGGGGGGACAACGGGCTCCGTGGGGTGGCCCAGGGACGGCGGGTCCCGTAGTGGGTCCTTAGCGCAGGAAAATGGGGAGAAGGGGAAGCGGGGAGGGGGTCCCCACGCTGCCACCCCACACCCGGGGGGGGGTCTCCCAGTCCCCTCTCTTGCCCGTCTTACCCCCCGCAGCGCCATGGAGCCGCAGCTGGGCCCCTACGCCCCCCTGTACCCCCCCACCGGCCCCTTCCCCGCTGTGGGGCAGCCCCACTGGGAGCCCCGAACCCCCGAGGCCCCTCCCGGGCCCTGGGCCCCCACCCGGGGCGAGGGACCCCCCGGCCGCCTGGACCCCTTCTCCCAGGCCTTCGCCGGCCGCCTGCCGGGCAAGGCCTGGGGGGCCGGGACCCCGGTGGCCGGGGAGGTCACCCCCCCCCCGGGCTACCTGCCCCTGCCCTACGGTGGGCCCCCCCCCGAGGAGCCGCCCTCTGCTTGCCTCTACCAGGACCTGCAGCCCCCCTCCTGCGCCCCCCCTGCACCCTTCCAGGGCCCAGGTGAGCGTGGCGGGGGGGGGGAGCCGGATGCCTGGGTCCGCTGAGGCTTTTTGGGGGGCAGGGGGAGCTGGGGGGGGGGCAGCTCTGACCCCCCCCCCCCCTCCATTCCCTCATCCCATCGCAGCCCCGCAGGGACTGGGGGGGCCCGAGGGCTTCGCTGGACTCCTGGGTCCCCCGGACTGGGTGCCCGACGGGGCTCGATGCTACCAGGTGAGCCCGGACGCCTGGGTTCCCTGGGGGGGGGGGGGGCCGGGGGCGGGGGGGGGGGGGCCGACAC
>CM075618.1:691157-721442 GCA_037962945.1 Sarcoramphus papa | reverse complement strand
GGTGGGGGGGGCGGGGGGGGGGACACGTGGCCTTAAAAAATATTCCCCCGCTTTTGGGGGGGCTTTGTCTGCACCTCATTTTGGGGGGGTGAAGGGACCCTGAGACCCCCTAAAATGGCAGCCGAGCCCGGGGCGGGGGGGGGCCGGGGTTAAAACCCACCAAAAATAGACATTTTTCTTTTGCTCTTTTTTTTTCTGCTTGTTAACGCAATTTCTTCTCCCTCTTTCTGGGCGAGCGCCTGCCCCACGGCTTCGCCCCCTCCTTCTGCCCCATGGCTTCTGCCCCACAGCTTCGTGCCTGCCCCACGGCTCTGCCCCACGGCTGCTGCTCCTGCTTTGCACGGCCCCCCCCCCCCCCCCCTTTTCCCCCCCGCTGCCTGCTGCTGCTGCTCACCTGGCTGAGGAGGAATTCGCCGTTTCTCGTTGTTTGGCCTCAAAAAAAAAAACAACCCCCACGACCCGCTGCGCCCGCGTCCCACCCGCCGCCGTCTGTGTCTGTGTGCAACCCCCCCGCCTGGATCCGGCCCCGAAATTTGGGGAGGGGGGGGGGAGGTGAGGAGCCCCAAACCAGCCCTCCCAGCCCTGGAGGACCCAAAATCCCCCTGTCTTGCCCCAAAATGAGCGGTTGGAGGAGGCTGTGACCACGCTGGGGTCCCATACTCTTTGGGGGGGGGGGGGGGGGGGGAGCGCGCTGAACCCTGGCCCCCCCCATCCTCACTCTGGACCCAATCCGGGTGTTTTTAGCCCCAAACCGAAGTCCCCAATGGGACGGCCCCCCCCTTTCCTGGTACCTGCGGGTTTTGGGGGGTGTTTTGGGCGGGGGGGGGGAGCGTCCGACTGTTCGCGCCGCCGCGGGACCTGCTCGCCCCCCCCAGCATGGCCGTGCCGGGGAGGGGGGACCCCAAAATGTTGCTTGGGGTGCAGCTGGGTGCATGGCGGCCCCCCCATGCATGCTGCGCCCCCCACCCCCCCCCCGAAAATCCCCCCGCCCCCCCACGCCTGACTCTCTCCCCTCTCTCCGGCCCCAGCGGGTGCCGAAGCGGCACCGGGGGGGCGAGGAGGTCGGGGAGCCTTCCTCCCCAACCCCGCCGCCGCCTCCTCTTCCTCGGGGGTCTCCCCTCCGAAAGAACCGGATTCCCCCGAATCGCCTTTCGAGGTCGTGCCGGATCGCGCCGCCTTCGACCGGGAATACGGCACCGCCGCCGCGCTGCTGGGGGAGCGCGAGGTGCTGAGCAATCCCCGAGGATCGCAGTCTGCGACTTCCCGGCGAAACCTCGTGCCGGTAGCATCACCGGCGGTCACCGCTAAAGTCCCCACCGGATTGTGCCGGCAAACATCCGGCACCGCCGCGGCGTTGGAAGAGGTGTCCAAGTGCGTCCGGGAGATGCACAGTTTCACCAACGAGTTGCTCAGCTGGGATTTGGTGGAGCGTAACGGCGGTAACGGCATCACCAGTGGCACCGGTGACGCCTGGCGGCGGCGGTAACACCGGCGCCGAAGCCGACAGCTCGGGTGATTCCGACGACACTGTCATCGAGGAAGCGCCGGTCGAGGATCCCCCCGTCGCCCTCCCCCGGCACCGCCCGACCGCCGGCGTCACCGGCATCGGTGTCACGGGCATCGGCGTCACCGGCATCACCGTCGCGCCGCCGTCACCCCCCCTTCCCGAATCGCCCCCCCACCCCAGTGCGCGGGACTGGGAGGAGGAGCGGCTGACCCTGCGGGCGCTGAGGAATTGGGGAGCCCCCCGGGACACCCCAAATCCCCCGGGGACCCGGCTGAACCCCCCCCGGGCACCCAGCTCCTCCCCTGCCTGGCAGGTAAAAAAAAAAAAAGACCCAAACAACCTTTTTTTCCCCCCAAAAATGCCACTGCCGCCACAGAGTCACCCCAAAAATATTGAGTTGGGGGGGGTTGAGAGGGGCCACGGGGAGACGCTCCCCAAAAAGGGGGGGCAAAAAGGCGGGGGGTTAAAAAGGGGGGGGGGGGGGCCTAGCCCTGAAACGCCCGCTGGGGATGGTGGGGCGGGGGGGGGGGAGCCCGCGCCTGTCTCTAGTTTTGGTGTAAAAAAAGGAGGGATTTCTGGCAAAACCCGCCGCCACGCTGGGGAGGGGTGTTAATTAACGCCTGTGTAATGAGGGGGGCTGGGTTAATTAATGCTTGTGTCTAACGAGCGGATGGGGGGGGCGGTACGGGGATGGCACTGGACTCATTTTGGGGCAAATCGAGGCGAATTGAGGAGAGACGAAGCCATCGGAGAGGACGCAACCAGCCACCGCCTGTGATGGGGGGGGGGACGACACACGGGGTGCCTCGTGTCACCCCCCTTTGTCACCTCTGTGTCCCCAACAGCCCACGACCTCCTCTTTCTGGCGGGACGTGAAGAAGACGGGGGTCGTCTTCGGCGCCAGCCTCCTCCTCCTCCTCTCCCTGGCCACCCTCAGCCCCGTCAGCGTGGTCGCCCACCTCGCCCCTGGCCCTGCTCTCCGTCACCATCAGCCTCCGCGTCTACAAAGCGTCGTCCAGGCCGTCCAGAAGTCGGAAGAGGGGCACCCTTTCGGTGAGGGATTTTTTGGGGTCCCCTGTGCCCCCCCCCCATTTTTTGGGGGGGTGTGAGGGGTGTTGGGGACCCCCCCCCCCCCCCGGGGACAGTGGCTGGGTGATGCGCTCAGTGGCCCAGCCGCTCTTTCCCCCCTGTGGGATGGATGAAGGTTTGGGGGGCAGTTTAGGGGGTAGAGGGGGATTTTGGGGTCCCCCCCATTTTTTGGGGGGGGTGTGGGAGGTTGGGGACACCCCGCTGGGGACAGCGATGTCACCCATCGGGTGATGCACTCGGTGGCGCAGCCGCTGTTTCCCCCTCTGCGGGATGGATGAAGGTTTTGGGGTGCGGGGGGGGGGAGTTTGGGTTGTAGGGGGGATTTGGGGTGCAGGAGGGTTTTGGGGTGCAAGGGGGGATTCTGGGGTGCCCCCCCCCCCCCTTAAACTGACTGTGCCCCCCCCCATCTCAGGGCTTACCTGGAGCTGGATGTGACCTTGTCCCCCGAGACCTTCCAGGCTCACGCCGCCACCGTCGCCCTCCACCTCAACCAGGCGCTGCGGTTACTCCTCCGCCTCTTCTTGGTGGAGGATCTGGTGGATTCCATGAAGGTCAGGGGCTTTCCTCCCCCTCCTCTCCCCCTCCTCATCCTCCTCATCCTCCTCTTCCCCCCCGGGACCCCCCAAAACATTCCTCTTATCCCTTTCCCCCCCCGCAGCTGGCCATGTCGATGTGGCTGCTGACCTACGTGGGAGCCGTCTTCAATGGCATCACTCTCCTCATCCTCGGTAAGAGCAGGGCTTTACCCTCCTCCCCTTACAAAATAATCCCCCAAATTTTTAATTTTGGGGGGGTGGCCCCCCAAAAAATAACGCCGAGGGGGGGCTTGCCCCCCCGCCCCGTGGCACTGAACCCTCTGTTTCTCTCGCAGCCGAGCTGCTGGCCTTCACCCTCCCGCCCCTCTACGAGAAGTACAAGGTGAGCCCCAAAATGGAAGGGGGAACACCCCCAGAATAGAGGGGTTACCCCAAAAAGCAGGGGGGCACCCCCAAAATGGGGGGGGGCACCCCTTAAAACCTCTCTGCTCCCCCCTACCAGGTGCAGATCGATCACTACGTGGGCATCGCCCGCCACCAGACCAAGGACCTTGTGGCCAAGTAAGTGCTAACGGGGCCCCCTCAAATCCCTGGGCCCCCCCATATCGCCGTGGGCCCCCCCTAAATCGCTGTGCCCCCCCCCCAATCACCGTGCCCGTTCCCGTCCCGTCCCCCCCCCAAGCCTCTCACCTCTCTCCTTTCCCTGTAGGATCCAGGCGAAGCTCCCGGGCCTGGCCAAGAAGAAGCCGGAATAAAACCCCAGGGGTGGCGGGGAAATATCGGGGTACCCGGCTGGTGCCCGCCCCCCCCCCCAGCTCGTCTGCCCCCCTCAAACTCAGACACCCCACCCCCCCCCAAGCTCATACACCCCCCCCCCCCAGCCCTCACAGTGGCGTCCGTCTGTCCTTCCTCCTCCCCCCCCCCAGCCTTGGACTTGGGCTCTGTTATGGGGCTATTGGGGGGGGGGGGGGGGCTGCACCCCAAAACCCCACTCCCCCGGGGGGGGGACTCCCCCCCCCCTTTATTTTTTTTAACGTTAATTGAGGTGAAATGTCTGTAACTGCTGTAAATTTGGGGGGGGGGGGGCAAAGCCCCTTGAGGGGGGGCTCGGCCCCCTTCCGCAGCCCCCCCAAACCGCACTGCGCCCCCCCCTCAGCACCCCCCCCCCATCTGCAGGGCAGGGGGGGAAACGGGGGGGCCCCCCCCCCATCCGCCCGCGGGGATGCGGCATCAATAAAACACCGCGACGGACGCCTCCGCTCCCCACTTTGTGCCGGTGTGCCGTCCCGCCCCCCCCCCCCAAAATGTCCCCGTGTCCCCCCCCAAAATGTCCCCGTGTCGTGTCCCCCCCCCCCATCGTTCCACGGGGCCTCCAGGAACGGGTTTATTGAGGGGGGTCATGTACAAAAAGGGGGGGGGGGGCAGCGTAGAAAAAAAAGGGGGACACGCATAAATAGGGTGACACCGGGGGGGGGGGGGGGGGCAGGGAGCGGTGACACCGGGGGGGGGGGGGGTGTTGGGGACCAGTGACACCGTCGAGGGGACCCATAGGTGCCACCTCTGAGGGGTGGGGGGGGGCACTGGTGATACTGGGGGTGGGCGTGGCTCTGGGGGTGGGACTGGGGACACTGGGGGGGGGCTCTGTGTACCCCTCCGTGCCTCAGTTTCCCCCCCCCCCCAATGTTGTGTGTGTGTGTGTGTCCCCAGTGTCCCCGTCCCCTGGGGGCTCAGGCGGTGCAGGCGGGGGGGGCCCCGGGACGCAGGGAGAAGAGGGGGGGGCTGCGGCGGCCACAGCTCCCCGGGGGGGCCCCCCCTGCGCCCCCCGCCCCCCCCTCCTCCTCCTCCTCCTCCTCCTCCCCTGGGGCGGCTGCTTCGGCCTTGGCGCCTGCTGCTTCATCCTCCTCCTCCTCCTCAGGCGGGCTGGGGGGCTGGGGGGCTGGGGGGAGCGGGGACAGCCCTGTCCCCCCCCGGCCTGTCCCCAGGCAGGGATGCGCTTGGCTCCCACGGTGGCCCTGTGGTGTCCCCACACCCCCCAGTGTCCCCAATGACCCCCAGTCTCCCCATGTCCCCACACCCCCAGTATCCCCATTGCCCCCAGCATCCCCATGTCCCCACACCCCACAGTGTCCCCAATGACCCCCAGTCTCCCCATGTCCCCACACCCCCAGTATCCCCATTGCCCCCAGCGTCCCCATGTCCCCACACCGTCCCCACAGCCCCCAGTATCCCCAATGACCCCCAGTCTCCCCATGTCCCCACACCCCCAGTATCCCCATTGCCCCCAGCGTCCCCATGTCCCCACACCGTCCCCACAGCCCCCAGTATCCCCAATGACCCCCAGTCTCCCCATGTCCCCACACCCCCAGTATCCCCATTGACCCCCAGCATCCCCATTGCCCCCAGTGTCCCCATTGCCCTCAGTGTCCCCATGTCTGTGCGCCCCCAGTATCCCCATTGACCCCCAGTGTCCCCATGTCCCTGTCCCATGTCCCCCCCCGCCCCCCAGTGTCCCCATTGCCCCCAGTGTCCTCATGTCCCCGCACCCGCAGTATCCCCATTGACCCCCAGCATACCCATTGATCCCCAGTGTCCCCATTGCCCCCAGCGTCCCCGTTGCCCCCGGTGTCCCCATGTCCCCACACCTCCAGTATCCCCGTTGCCCCCAGTGTCCCCATGTCCCCACACCTCCAGTATCCCCGTTGCCCCCAGTGTCCCCATGTCCCTGCACCCCCAGTATCCCCATTGACCCCAGCGTCCCCGTTGCCCCCCAGCGTCCCCGTTGCCCCCAGCGTCCCCATGCCCCCCCGCCACCACCCAGTGTCCCCATTGCCCCCAGCGTCCCCGTTGCCCCCGCAGCGTCCCCATTGCCCCCGCATCCCCGTCGCCCTCTCACCGTCGGGGACCTCGTCGTCCCCGGTGTCCCCGCTGCCGACCCCGGCCCGCCGCCGGCCCCGGCAGGCCCTCAGGAGCGCCCCGCGCTCGGCGGGGCCGAGGCGGAGGGTGGCGGGGTGGGCGGCCAGCGCGTGGCGGCGGATGTCCCCGAGGTGCAGGGAGGGCAGGGCGCGGGCGCAGAGCAGGCACCGCAGCCGGTTCCCCCCCGCCTCCAGGTCCAGCAGCAGCTCGGCCCGCAGCCACCCCCGCAGCGAGTCCCCCCCCGGGCGGCCCCGCGGCCCCGGCCCCCCCGAGGGGGACGTTTTCCCACCTCGGGGGGACGGGGGACGGGGACAACCCCGCCGGCGGGGACGGGTTGGGGACGGGGAACCTGTTGGGGGGGGGGGACGGGGACAGCAGCCTCAGGGCGGGGAGGTGGGCTGGGGGGGAGACCTTGGGGACAGGGGGGACGCCTTGGGGGTGTTGGGGGAGGTATTGGGGACACCTTGGGGACAGGGGGGACCCCTTGGGGGTGTTGGGGGATGTATTGGGGACACCTTGGGGACAGGGGGGACCCCTTGGGGGTGTTGGGAGATGTATTGGGGAGACCTTGGGGACAGGGGACACCTTGGGGGTGTTGGGGGAGGTATTGGGGAGACCTTGGGGACAGGGGACACCTTGGGGGTGCTGGGGGAGGTATTGGGGAGACCTTGGGGACAGGGGACACCTTGGGGGTGCTGGGAGATGTATTGGGGAGACCTTGGGGACAGGGGGGACCCCTTTGGGGTGTTGGGGGAGGTATTGGGGACACCTTGGGGACAGGGGACACCTTGAGGGTGTTGGGGGAGGTATTGGGGACACCTTGGGGACAGGGGGGACCCCTTGGGGGTGTTGGGGGAGGTATTGGGGAGACCTTGGGGATAGGGGGACACCGTGGGGACACCTTGGGGATGTGGGAGGATGTATTGGGGACACAAGGGACATTGGGGACCCCTTGGGGACATGGGGGGGATGGGGCAGGGACTTTGGGGACACCTTGGGGGTGTTGGGGACCCCGTGGGTGCCCAGGGACACCTTGGGGACAGCCAAGCGCGGGGTCCCTGGACCAGAGGGACACAGGCTGGGGGGCGGAGCCCAACCGTGAGATGGGCGTGGTCTGGGGAAAGAGGCGGGACCAGCAGGGAAAGAGATGGGGGGTGGGGCCTAAACAAATCCGATGTGTTTGGGGTGTGGGCAGGGTGGGGGCGGGGCTGAGGACAAGTGGGTGTGTGCTGCAGGAATGGGTGTGGTCTGTCAGTCCCGGGGCGGAGCTTGTCTTAAAGGGGCAGTGGGTGATTTAAAAGGGGCGGGGCTCCATTCGAAGGAGGCGGGGCCCACTTCAAAAGGGGGCATGGCTCAGCGTAAAGGAGGTGGGGCCCAGCTGTATGGGGCCCACATTAAAGGGGCGGGGCCCACATTTAAATGGAAATGGCTCGGGGTCAAGGGGGCGTGGCCAAGCTGTAGGGTGCCCACATTGAGGGGGCGTGTCCTACATTTAAAGGGACATGGCTCAAATTAATGTGGGCGTGGCTCAGCTGTCGGGGGGCCACATTAAAGGGGGCGTGGCCCACATTTAAAGGGGCATGGCTCAGCTTTAGGGAGCCTCACATTAAAAGGGGCGTGGCCACATTTACAGGGGCACAACTCAGCTTAAAGGGGGCATGGCCCACATTTAAAGGGGCATGGCTCAGCTTAAAGGGGGCCCAGCCCGGCTTTAGGGGGGCCCACATTAGGGGTCCCCACATCAAGGGGACCTCACGCAGCCCCCGTACCTGTCCCACGGCTGCCGCCGGGGCGTGCGTCGGGGTGGGCATGGAGACCCAGGTGGGCGTCCCAGGAGCGGAGGACGAGCTGCTTCTCGCGGGGTCCCCAGGTGCCGGAGTAGGGATGTTTCTGGCGGATGTGGCGTTTGATGGTGCTGAGCTTGAGGGTGGCGAGGGCGCTGCCGCAGACCATGCAGAGCATCCCGTGCCGTGCCGCGTTGAATTCCATCAGGTATTCGGCTCGCCAACGCTCGTGGTAATACCGACGGTGATCCCGACCCGGGATGCGGCTCCGACCCGGCCGCGACGCTCGCGCGTCGCAGTGGTCCGAGCTCCGACGGCCTCCCCGCGGTCCCGGCTCTGGCGGGGAGGCTGGGGGTGGGGGGAGAGGGGGAGTGATGGAGGGGGGATATGAGATTTAGGGGGGATTTGGGGTGTCTAAGGGATGGAAAGGTCTTGGGGGATTGATGTATGGAGGGCTCCAGGGGTGGGGTGGGGGATTTGGGGAGGGCTCCAGCGATTGGGGGACTCATGTATGGGGGGTCCCCAGGGATGAAGAAGTCTCTGGGGGTCCCTGGTGATGGGGGGCCCTTGGGGGGGACACTCATGGGGGGGCTTTTGGGGGTCCTCAGGGATAGCAGGGCCTGAGGGGATCCTGGGGGGGGATACCCCAATATGGGGGTCTTGGGGGACCCTATGGGGAGTGGTCCCCTGCGTTGGGGGTCTCAGTCCTGCTTCAGGGGGGACACGGCCCCCAGGGGTGACCCAAAATTAGGGTAATCTGGAGGGGCGGGGTGACGAGACTGTGGGCTTTTCAAGGAGAAAGGGGGGCTCTTAAAGGGGCAGGGGCATCCAAAGGGGGGGCCCACAGGGACGGGGCATCTTAAAAGGGCAAGTGGGGCTCTTAAAGGGGCAGGGTGTGTTAAAGGGGCAGCGCACTTCAAGGGGCGGGGCATGCCAAAGGGGAGGGGCCCTTAAAGGGGCAGGGGCATGTCAGAGGGGATGGGGGTGGTTAAAGAGGGTGGGGATATCTTAAAGTGACAGCGGCACCTTAAAGGGCCAGGGGCATCCTGAATTGGATGGGGGCATCTTAAAGGGACAGGGGCATCTTAAAGGGATGGGAGCATCTTAAAGGGGCAGGGGCATCCTAAATTGGATGGGGGCATCTTAAAGCGACAGGGGCACCTTAAAGTGATGGGGGCACCTTAAAGTGACAGGGGCATCCTCAATTGGATGGGGGCATCTTAAAGCGACAGGGGCATCTTAAAGCGACAGGGGCATTTTAAATTGGATGGGGATATCTTAAAGGGCCAGGGGCATCCTAGAGGATGACAGGGGATGGCAAAGGGATGGGGGCACCCCCAGGGCCGGGGTGCATCTTAAAGGGCCAGCGTCACTCCCATTGTGCGCGAAGGGGGAGCCCAGCTCCCTCTCTGCGGGAGAGGGGTCTCCTTAAAGGGGCCGCACCGCCCACCCCCCCCATTCCCCCCCCCGCCGCGTCGGTGCTCACCTGGGCGGTCTGGGTGCGGGAGCGGGCCGGGGTCGGGGCAGGGGTTCGGGGGCTCCATGGCGGGGCCCGGGGCGGCGGCGGCGGCGGCGGGCAGGGGCCGGCCGGGGTGGGGACGCCGCCGTGGGGCCCCTGGGGCTCCTTTAAGGGCTCCTGGGTAAATTTAAAGGGGCCGCGCGCCTTTCTCATCCCCCCCGCAAGCACGCCCCGCCCCGCGGCGGGGGGCTGCGGTGGGGGGCGATGAGTTGCCGTCCGGTCTCAGCCCACCCCTCTCCCCAAAAAAGCGCACCCCCCCTATAAAAAAGATTTTAAGGGGGGGTCCCCCCGGAGGGGGGGGAAGGGGGAGCCCCTGGATGCTCCTCTCCCCCATGCAGCCCCCCCCCTCCCCACCCCCACCCTGCAGCATCGCCCCGGGGTCCCCGGATCTATGGGGCACCCAAGAAGCCATCACCACCCCCCCCCATCCCCGGCCTGGCCCCGCCCCTTTGGTCCAGAAAGGGCGTGGTCTGGGCGTGGAGACCCCACCCTTCCCTTTGGGGAGGAGGCGTGACTTCCTCAGCTGGTCCCGCCCTATCTCCTAGGTTTGCCCCCCCCCCCCCCCCCCCCCCGGACCGGTTCCCCCTCCCAGTGCTCCCAGTGCCACTCCCCATTGCAGCCAGGGAACTCAGGCGTCCGGGACCCCTCCCACCTCCCCCGGTGCCTGGGGAGAACCCAGGCGTCCGGGAGCGAGCCTCCCCCTGCCCCCAAAAAGCGGGGAGAGGACCCAGGCGTCCGGGCCTCCCCCCGCCTCCCCCTTCCCCCTTGGGGTCGCCAGCAGTGATGGGGAGGGGGGATTCGGCTCCGCTCGGGTGTTTCCGTCAGTGAGCGGAAAGGCCCGATGACGGCCGAGGGATGTTCGGGTCTTTCCGGAACCACTCGGGAAAGCGGTGGCGGAGGCGGAGCTCGGCTCTTCCCGCCGCTGTCAGCGGGAACTGCCGAAGGCGGCTTCGGATCTTTCCGCGCCGGGGTGGGGCCGATGAGAGGCGTCGGGTGATTCCGGAACACCGCCGGAAACGTCCGAAGCTGAGAGGCGGCACCGAGCCGAATCTATCCGGAAAGAGCCGAAGCGGAGCGGGAGGCGTGTCGGGTGTTTCCGGCGCGGCGGCGGAAATGGCCGAGGGCCGGCGGTGGCGGCCATGTTGGGAGCCGCTGGGTGCTGAGGAGGCGCGAGTGTGAGGCGGCGGCGGCGGCGGCCGGGCCGGGCGAACTCGCCGCCCGCTCCCCTCTTCCCCCCTTTTCCTCTCCCGTCCCCCTCCCCGGCCTTCCCCATGCCGGTGGCCTGGCCCCCCCCCGCTCCCTGAGCGCGGCCCGGGGCTCCCTCTCCCCCACCTCCCCTTCCCCCTCCCCGCACACCGCCTGCCGCGGCTTCCCCCTATCGCGATAGTCGCCGGCGGCGGGGGGGGGGGCCGCCATGTCGAGCAGCGGTCGCAGCCCTCTGCCTACCGTCAACGAGAGAGACGCGGAACAGGTAGGGCCGACGACGGGGAGGGCCTCTCTGAGGGGAAGGGGGGGGGGGGTCTGAGGGGAGCCCGGCCCCTCCGTGAGGGGGGAAAGGGGGGTCTGGGGTCGGTTTGTGAGGGGAAAAGGGGGTCTGAGGGGGTCGAGGGCCCTTTTTGTGAGGGGAAAGGGGGGGTCTGAGGGCGTTGTGGATCGTTTTGTGAGGGGAAAAGAGGGTCTGAGGGGGACCTGGGCTGTTTTAGTGAGGCGAAAAGGGGGCCTGAGAGGGGAAAAAGGGGGTCTGAGGGGGTCGAGGGCCCTTTTTGTGAGGGGAAAGGGGGGGTCTGAGGGCGTTGTGGATCGTTTTGTGAGGGGAAAAGAGGGTCTGAGGGGGACCTGGGCTGTTT
This sequence comes from Sarcoramphus papa, assembly GCA_037962945.1. Taxonomy (NCBI): domain Eukaryota; kingdom Metazoa; phylum Chordata; class Aves; order Accipitriformes; family Cathartidae; genus Sarcoramphus; species Sarcoramphus papa. Next base: position 710,247 of record CM075618.1, on the reverse strand, counting down.
TAGTGAGGCGAAAAGGGGGCCTGAGAGGGGAAAAAGGGGGTCTGAGGGGGTCGTGGGGCCTTTTTGGGAGGGGAAAAGGGGGTCTGAGTGGATCGTGGGTCGTCTTGTGAGGGGAGAAAAGGGGGCCCTGGGCCATTTTGTGAGGAGAAAAGGGGGTTGGAGGGGGTCCTGGGCCCTTCCAAGAGGGGAAAAGGGGGGCTGAGGGGGTCTGGGGTTGTTTTGTGAGGGCAGATGGGGGGTCTGAGGGGGTCGTGGGCCACTTTCTGAGGGGAAAGGGGGGTCTGAGGAGGTCCTGGGCCCCTCCATGAGGGGAAAAAGGGGGGGTCTAAGGGGGCCCTGTGCCCCCCAGCCTGACTCTTCTGTACAGGGGTCCTGGGGGGGCCCAGCTCCTCTCAGAGCCACCCCATGAAGTACTCTGGGGCCTCCCGTGGCCCAGACCCCCGTGTGGGGTGGGGGGACCTGAGGCAGGGCCCCGCCTCAGGGGCTGGATCCGGCTCCTCTACGGGACCTGGTGTAGGGAGGGGTGGTCTGGGGTACTCCTGGGCTGGGCCCCCCCTGAGAGGTCTGGGGTCCTGTTTTAGGGGGTCTCTGAGGGGCAGCAGGGTGCCCCCCCCCCAATGGCAGGGGTGAAGGGGCCAGGGCTTGTACCCCAAAGCAAGGGGAGCAGGCAGGGGGGTGCCAGCCCCCCCCATTAGCCCTCTGGGGGCCCAGTATCTGCTGGGGGGTGCAAGGTTTGGGGTGTCATCGTTGTCGTCGTCGTCGTCCCCCGTCTCGGTGGCTGCGCGGACTGGGTGTGGGGGCGTGAGCCCACCCCCTTCCCTGCTGTGGCCCCCCCCCCCACGGGGGGGGGGTGTGTGGGGGTGGCATTGCTGCCACGGGCTGGGTGCCCTCTGTGGGGTTTTGGGGGAAGGGGCTGTGAGGTGTATACCCCCCAAAATTATGTGGGTGCCCACCCCTGTGATGGCGGACCAGCGTCCGTTCAAGATGGAGAGGGTGAGGGTTCACCCGCTGTGTCTGTTTGGGGGGGGATGAGGCCTGGACCCCTTTGGGAGGCAGCTGGAACAGGGGTCCCCCATTTTGGGGTGTAGGTCTGGGGGGCTCTTGGGGTCTCCCCCCGCTCCCAGCTTTGGGTGCTGGCAAAGGACACAACTTATGGCTCAGCCTTTTTGGGGATGGTCTGGGGGGCACCTCAGCTTCCCCAGCTGCATGGCACCCCCATTTTGGCTGATATTTTGGGGGCTCCCCACCTTCTGCAATGGGGGGAACCCCCAAGCAATGGGGAGGAACCCCAGCAGGATGCGGCCCAGGGTGGGTGGGGGACACAAGTGGCTTCATCTCTGTGTCCCCAACACCGAGGACAAGGCGATGCTACCTGCTCTCTGGCCATCACCGTGGCGTCGGGCACCCCCTCCTCGTTTTGGGTCGTTTTCCTCTATTTTTTCACCGTTATGTAATGACAGAGGAGAATTATTCCTGGCTGGGAAGATTTGGGGAGGGGGCGGCAGAGAGCTGGGGGGGCTGCCGCGTCTCCCCCAAAAACAGCAGCTGAAATCAGGGCGCCTCCCCCCCCGCCCCCCCCCCCCCCCCCCCCCCAGTTCCTCCATCACATGGAGGCCGATCTGGCGTAGTTTTATATATATAAAAAAAAATTTTTTTTCAAAAATAACTAAATTTGGCTGACATTTCAGCGCCGCCGCACCAAAGCTGTTTTACCATCTCCCGTCGGCTGCCGAGGCGGCGGCGGGGTGGGGAGGGGGAAACCACCCGCCCGCCGCAGGTAGGCCCGGCACAGTGGCGGTTACCGGTTACACCGTTCCCGGTTACCAGTTATGCCGTAGCCAGTTGCTGCCAGTTTGGTGCCAGCAGCGCGGTCGGGTATTGGTGGCATCGGCACTGTCGGCACCTCTGCCTCTTCGCACCAGGATCTTTAGACCCGACTGGTGACATCACCCCCGGACCTAGTGACATCACCCCCGGACCCGGTGACATCATCCCCGCCGCCATTCCAGTGGCAATTCCCAGCGATTTGGCTCTAACGGCAGCCAACAAGCGAGACGGGGCCCTCCTGCCCCAATGCATCTCATTAGTATTGATTTTTTTTCCCTTTTCCGCCCCGTTTTCACCTCCCCGGTGCTTCAGGTGTTCCCCAAAACTGCGGCGCAACACCGCAACCCACCCCCCCCACCCCCCCACCCCCCCGCAGCTGCCGTGGCCCGGCCAAGCCGGCGTCAGCCCCAACCGGTCGAGCCGGTCTGGCGTTCCCGGCGCTCCTTGGGGAGTTCAACTCTCGGCGAGCTTCCGCCAGCACCACCCCGCACCAAGCTGGCCACGGCCGTCGGTGTCACCGGCACCACCGCGAGCTGAGCCGGTTTGGGGTCACCAAGCGTGAGTCCCCGCTGTGGTGCTGGGTTTGGAGTGGGGAAACTGAGGCACGAGGGGCTTTGGCAGCGAGGGAGGGGGTTTAGAGCTGAGCTCAGGGCCCGTTTAATTAATGAGAGTTTGGCTAACAAGTGCCAAGCCTGGCACCGCTCTTCGTAGCCGCGGGGGGATGCCGAGGGCCGAGTCCTTCCCCGCTGTGCCAAAACCGGGAGCACCAAGGTGGCCGCCCACGTCCCAGCGAGGGGGACGGTGACGACCTCCCGGTGTTTCAGCACCACACCGGCAAAGCCTGGAGCCAGCGGCGCTTTCGGCAAAGCCTCACCGGGCCGTGGTGCAGCCGCCGCCGCTCTCCCGGCACGACCTTTTCTGGGGGGGTGGAGGAGAGCCGCCAGCGCCGGGGGATGTTTGCTGGCCACTCCAGCCTCGCCGATAAGAGGTGCCGGAGAAATGCCAGGCATGCCAGCCGCTTGCTGGCACTGCCGTGGACCCCCGTGTTTTTTTGGGGCTGGGGGGGGGGGGGATAGATCCGGCGTGGTGCCGCCGCACGCCTCGAAACCCTGAATTAATTCCCCGGCAGCACAGCCAGATGGTGAAGCACGCTCCCCGCCCCGTTGCCATGGCAGTTTTTTGGCAGAAACCCCCCATTTTTCTTCACTTTTCCCCATCATCCTCCCGGCAAAGCACCGGATTTTGGGGGAGGGGGAAATTCCGGGCCCCCTCCCCAGTCCCACCCCCCCAGTCCCCAAAATGCTGCGTTCCCCCCCCCCCCCAAATCTGGGGGCTCGGCGCCTTGCGCCCGGTTGCGCCATCGTTGGCTGAGCAACACCGAAAACTCCCCCCCCCCTCGCTTCCGCCTGCAGTTTCCTTCCCACGGGGTGGGGTGGGGGGGGCACCCCAAGAGTGTCACCCCCCCCAAACCCCAGTGAGGTTTCAGGGGGGCTGCGGTGGCCCCAAATCCCCGGATGAGGGCGGGGGGGGCGAGGTTTGGCTTGACTCCCCTGCCCACTCACGCGTGCCCGTTATCTCCGGTGTCACCGGAGCGGTGACAGCGCGGCGGGGGGGGGGGGTGACACCGCCCAGCGCCGGCGTTTCGCTCCCCATAAGGGAACACCCCAAAAGTGTCCCCAAAGCCGGGGTGACCTTTGGGGGGGATGATGACTTGCAGGGGCTTTTGGGGTGTGGGTTGGGGAGTTTGGTGGCAGTGGTGTTTCGGGGGATGCCCTGGGGGTCTCCCTTTTTTTTGGCTGTGGGGTGAACCCAGGCATCCGGGTTGCTCGTTTTGGGGTAAAATCATGATATTTGGGCACCCTGTTCCTGGGAGGGGACCGGGGAGGGGACAGCCATGTCCCTGTCCCCTCCTGGGGAGGTGGGGGGGGGGTGTCACCGTGCTGGCCCCGTCCCACCCCAGCCCAGCCCGAAACCACGGCGCTTGCGTCAGGTATCGGGGGCGGCTCCCGGCCTGCCCGGGGCGCGGCACGGCGCCATACGGCAACGGTGCTCCCGGACTTTGCTCCCGGCTTTGCCGAGAGCCTCTGGAACCCCTCCCCCGGGAATTATTGGGGGGGGGAACAGGGGGACATCGAGCTGATTGTCCCCTTTGTGTCCCCGTAGCCGGGTCCCGTGGAGGGGAAGGGCGGCGGGAAGGCCAATATGCTGCGAGGCCGGAATTCGGCCACCTCCGCCGACGAGCAGCCCCACATCGGCAACTACCGCCTGCTGAAAACCATCGGCAAGGGCAACTTTGCCAAGGTCAAGTTGGCCCGGCACGTCCTCACCGGCAAGGAGGTGGGTGCCACCGTGGCGCGGGGACGGTCCTCATCCTGTGAGTGCCACCGTGGTATGGGGATGGGCTCGTGGTCCTCGTCCCGTGGGTGCCACCGCAGGGACGGGCTTGTGATCCTCATCCTGTGGGTGCCACCGTGGTGTGGGGACAGTTCTGGGCTCCTGGTCCTCGCCCTGCGAGTGCCACCGCAGGGACGGGCTTACGGTCGTTGTCTTGTGAGTGCCACCATGGTGTGGGGACGGTTCTGGGCTCCCAGTCCTTGCCCCGTGGGTGCCACTGCGGTGCAGGAACGTTCCTTGCCCTGTGGGTGCCACCACGGTGCGGGGACAAGCTCCTGGTCCTCATCCCATGAGTGCCACCGCAGGGACGGGCTCGTGGTCCTTGTCCTGTGAGTGCCACCACGGTGTGGGGACAGTTCTGGGTCCTGGTCCTTGCCCTGTGAGTGCCACCACGGCGCAGGGATGGTCCCAAGCTCTTGATCCTCATCCCGTGAGTGCCACCGTGGTGTGGGGATGGGCTCCTGGTCCTCCCCCCACAAATGCCACCACAGTTTGGGGATGGGCTCCTGGTCCTTGCCCCAGGAGTGCCACCGCGGCGTGGGGACAGGTTCCTGGTCCTCCCCTCACGAGTCACGAGTGCCACCGTGGTGTGGGGACAGCCCTGGGGATGGTCCCATCCCCTTGCCCCTCACCCTGTGAGTGCCACCGCGGTGTGGGGACAGCCCTGTCCCCCTGCCCTTTACCTCTCAAGTGCCACCGCAGTGTGGGGACAGTTTTGGGGGACGTTCCCTGACCCGCTCTCCTCACTCTCAGGTCGCCGTGAAAATCATTGACAAGACGCAGCTCAACTCCTCCAGCCTGCAGAAGGTGAGGAGGGGAGGGGGACCCTGGGGGGAGGGGGGGGGGGGGGGCACCTGCTTTTTGGGGGGACACATGGGGGGTTGTGACATCTCATCCTTCCCCCCCCCCCCCCCAATCCCCCCCCCTCCCCGTTCGTCACAGCTCTTCCGGGAAGTGCGAATAATGAAGGTCCTGAACCACCCCAACATAGGTGAGCCCCCCCAGCTGCATGCTGGAACTCCTGTGCCCCCTATCCCCACCCCGGGGGGGGGGTCCTCCACCCCTGGGGGGGTCCCAGAGGGTGGCCCCCACCCTGCCACCCCCCCCCCCCCCAACTCCAGCCCTGCTTTGCCCCCTTTGCAGTGAAGCTCTTTGAGGTGATCGAGACGGAGAAGACGCTTTACCTCGTCATGGAGTACGCCAGTGGGGGTGAGCAGCAGGCAGGGGCAGGCAGGGCGGGGGGGACAGCAGGCAGGGAGCAGGCAGGGCTGCCTCTCACCCCTGCCTTCTGTGTCCCGTTCCCCCCCCCCCCCCCCAGGTGAGGTTTTCGACTACCTGGTGGCCCACGGGCGCATGAAGGAGAAGGAGGCCCGGGCGAAGTTTCGACAGGTCGGGGGGTTGCCGGTGTGACACCTCCAAGGGGGTTTGGGGACACCCCTGTGTCCCCAGGGGGCTGGGGGATGCCCTGTGCCCCTCCCGGGGTGGGGGGCCCCCCCCTGACACCCCCCTCTCCTGCAGATAGTGTCGGCCGTGCAGTACTGCCACCAGAAGTTCATTGTCCACAGGGACTTAAAGGTGAGGAGCCCTCCCCTTGGACTCCTTGACACCCTCTGGGACCCCCAGCAGCACCCCAAGATGCTCCCCGGGTCCTCCCCCCACCCTCTTGACTCTGGGGCAGCACCTGGATATCCCTGGCACCACCCAGGCACCCCTGAACCCTTGGGAAGTGCCAGGACCCCCAGGGCACCACCCAGCACCCTCCAGGGCAGCGCCCAGATACCTGAACCCCCTGGGAGGGTGCAAGGACCAGCTGGGGCAGCACCCAGATACTTCTGGGACCCCCAGGCCCACACCTGGACACCCTTGGGACCCCCAGGGCAGAACTCTGATATCCCTGGACCCCCAGGGCAGCACCCAGCTACCCCTGGGCAGCACCCAACACTCCTGGGACCCCCAGACCTGCCCCTGGGCCCCTGAGAGCAGCACCCAGACACCCCTGAAACCCTGGGAGGTGCCAGGACCCCCTGGGGCAGCACCTGGACACCCCTGGGACCCCCAGAACAGCACCAGATACTTCCAGAACCCCCCTGGCTGCACCCACATACACCCAAACCCCCCCAGCAGAGCACCCAGACATCCCTAAAGCCACTCGGGGTGCTCTCCCTCCCCCGGGACAGGCGGAAAACCTACTACTGGACGCCGACATGAACATCAAAATCGCCGATTTCGGCTTCAGCAACGAATTCACCTTCGGGAACAAGCTGGACACGTTTTGTGGGTCCCCCCCCTACGCCGCCCCCGAACTCTTCCAGGGGAAGAAATACGACGGCCCCGAAGTCGACGTCTGGAGCTTGGGTGTCATCCTCTACACCCTGGTCAGCGGTTCCTTGCCCTTCGATGGGCAAAATCTTAAGGTAGCGCCCCGTTTTGGGGGGGGGGGGGGGTGTCCCCGGGGGTCCCCGGCGGGGTTGCGGTGTGCCGATGGGTGTTTTTCACCTCAGGAGTTGCGGGAGCGGGTGCTGCGGGGCAAGTACCGGATCCCGTTCTACATGTCCACCGACTGCGAGAACCTGCTGAAGAAGTTTCTCATCCTTAATCCTACCAAGAGGGGCACCTTGGAGGTGAGGGAAGGGGGGGTGGGAGACCCACAGGAGCACCCCCAGCGGGGTCCTGGGCACCCCAAGTGTGGTCCTGGGGACCTTCAGCATGATCCTGGACACCCGTGGGATCCTCTAGGACTCCTCAGTGTGGTCCTGGACATCCTCAAGAGCACTTCAAGACCCCCCCCCAGCGTGGTCCTGGGTGCCCCAGGAGCCCCCAGGTACCCCCCAGTATGGTCCTAGGCACCCTCAGGACCCCCGGGCACCCCCAGCATGGTCCTGGGCACTCCCAGAGTGGTCGTGGACACCCCTGAGAGCAACCTAGGACACCCAGCATGGTTCTGGGATCCCCCAGGACTGCCCAGCATGGTCCTGGACACCCATGGGACCACTCAGGGACCCCCAATGTGGTCCTGGGCACCTCAGGCACCCCGTGAGCACCCTGATGTGGTCTTGGGCACCCCTGGGACCCCCCAGCATGGTCCTGGGTACCCCCCAGGACCCTCCAAGCACCCCCAGTGTGGTTCTGGGCACCCCAAACACCCCCAGCGTGGTCCTGGGAGACCTCAGGACCCCGCAAGCATCCCCAGCATGTTCCTGGGTTCCCCCAGGAGCCCCCTGGGACCCCCCAGCATGGTCCTGGGCACCCCCAGCGTGGTTTTGGACACCCCTAAGAGCCCCCTGGGCACCCCCAGTGTGGTTCCAGGCACCTTGGACACCCCCAGTGTGGTCCTGGGACCCCCAGGGGCCCCTGGGCACCCCCAGCGTGGTCCTGGGCACCCCTAGGACACTCCTGGGCACCCCCAAGAGCACCCCAGCACCTTCTGGTCACCTCCAGCATGGTCCTGGGACCCCCAGCATGGTCCTGGGCACCCCTGGGACCCCCCCGAGCCAGCCCCAGTCACCTCCAGCATCGCCATCAGCCCCCCAGTCACCACCCCAGCACAGCACCAGGGACCCCTGGAGCCTCTTTTCTGCCCCCCAAAATGTCCCTGCCCCCCCCAGGACCCCAGAGGTGACCCCAGGAAGCCCTCTGGGACCCCCAGACCCCCCCCCCCCCCCCCCCCCCCTCAAGACCCCCTTTGGTGTCGTTCTCACCCTACCCCAGCAAATCATGAAGGACCGCTGGATGAACGTGGGCCACGAGGATGACGAGCTGAAGCCCTACATGGAGCCCGTGCCAGACTATAAGGACCCTCGGAGGACAGGTAGGACCCCCCTGGACACCTGGGTCCCCTTTTGGGGGGGTAGGGGGGGTCCTCAAGGGACCCCCTGGTGCCTGGGTTCCCCCACTGAGGCCTGTGTCCCCCCGCTTCCCAGAGCTGATGGTGTCAATGGGGTACACGCGGGAGGAGATCCAGGAGTCGCTGGTGGGACAGAAGTACAACGAGGTGATGGCGACCTACCTGCTGCTGGACCACAAGAGCTCGGAGGTGCGGGGACGTCGGGTGACACTGGGGGACGTCGGGGACACCGCAGGGTGCAGGGGACGTGGGGACAGCGGGGTGAGGTGACACAGGTGAGGGGAGATGTAAGGACACAGGTGGGACAGGGAGTATGGAGGGGATGAGGGGACACGAGGAGGGTCACGGGGACAGGTATGATGGGACATGGGGACAATGAGGTGACATGGGGACAGGAGGAGTCACGGACATGTGATGGAGGATATGGGGGGACATGGGAACAATGAGGGGACATGAGGAGGAACGTGGGGACACGGGTACGACAGAACATGGAGGATACGAGGGGACGTGGGGACAGTGAGGGGACATTGCGAGGGTCATGGGGACATGGGTATGAGGGGATATGGAGAGTATGAGGGGACACGAGGAGGGTCATGGGGACATTGAGGATATGCGGGGACACGGGGACAACAAGGGGCGCAAGGAGGAGCGTGGGGACAAGGAGGGGACGTGGGGACTTGAGGAGACAAGGACACAGGTGTGATGGAGCACAGGATGTGAAGGGACATGGGGACAACAAGGGGACACGAGGAGCGTGGGGGACGTGGGTATGACAGGGAACATGGAGGGGATGTGGGGACAACGAGGGGACATGGATGTGACATGGGACATGGGGACAATGAGGTGACATGGGGATATGAGACATGGGCACATGATGGAGCGTGGAGGATGTGAGGGACATGGGGACAAGGGGACGTGAGTGTTGTGGGGATGTGGGTATGACAGGGAACATGGAGGGTATGAGGGGACATGGGGACAATGAGGTGGCAGGGAGAGCGTCATGGGGACATGGGTATGACAGGGAACATGGAGGCTATGAGGGGACATGGGGACAACGAGGGAACATGGGGACATGAGGAGACGTGGTAACATGATGGAGCATGGAGATATGAGGGGACGTGGGGACAACGAGGGGACACGAGGGTCACAGAGGATACGGGTATGACAGGGAACATGGAGGGTGCGAGGGGACATGGGGACGTGAGGAGGAGACGTGGGGACACAGGTGTGATGGAGTGTGGAGGATATGGGGGACATGGGGACAACGAGGGGACACGAGGAGGGTCATGGGGACACAGGTATGACAGGGAACATAGGGCATGAGGGGACATGGGGACAAGGAGGGGATGGGGTGGGACACTGCGGGGGGGCACAGGGGACACTGTCCTCCCCAGCCATACCCTGACCCTGTGCCAGCGCGTCCCCGTGCCATCGTGTCCCCCCCCACCCCAGCTGTGCCCCGTGCCGGCACATCCCTGTGCTGGCACGTCCCTGTCCCCAGCTGCGCCCCGTGCCGGCACGTCCCCGTCCCCAGCTGCGTCCCGTGCCAGCGCATCCCCGTCCCTGCACGTCCCCCACGCCAGCGCGTCCCATCCCTGCCCTGCCCGGCGGGTCCTCATCCCCATGCCTGCTTGGTGTGTCCCCCCCCACACCACGTGTGTGTCCCCCCCCCCGTGTCCCCACATGTGTCCCCCCCCTCCCCAGCTGGAGGAGAGCCTGGCGCTGAAGCCGCGGGCGGCCCCCGACCTGGCCAACAGCTCGGGCCCCTCCCCGGCACACAAGGTGCAACGCAGCGTCTCCGCCAACCCCAAACGCCGCGTCAGCGACCAGGGTGAGCCCCCCCCCCCCCTACCCCCCGGACGCCTGGGTCCATGGGTGGGGGGCCCAGACACCTGGGTGGGGGGCAAAGGGGTGACTCAGATGCCTGGGTCACTGGGTGGGGGGCAAAGAGGGGCCTGTGGGAGAAAGGGGGGGACTGGGGTGCCATGAGGTGGGAGCAGGGGAGGACCTGGATGCCTGGGAGTGTGGAGTCCTGGATGCCTGGGTCCCCTGGGGGTGCGGGGATGGGAGTGGGGGTCCCCAGACCCCTGGGGTGGGAACATAGGTGCCCAGACCCCTGGATCACCATGGGATGGGGTGGGGGGGAGGCATGGAGTGGGCCCCCCCCCCCCCCCCCCCCATACCTGGGTCCCCGAGGGTGGAGGGGGTGAAGCAGGGGGGGTCCCTGTGGGGCAGTGGGGTGGAGCAGGGGTCCCCTGGGACACCCGGGTCCATGGGGCAGGGGGTTGGGGATTGGGTCAGGTGGGGAGTGGGTCACCATGGGACCCCCCCCCCCTCCCTTGACACACTCACCCCCCCCCCCCCCCCAGCAGCTGGCCTTTCCATCCCCACCTCGGCCTCCTACTCCAAGAAGACGCAGGCGGCCAACGCCGAGAACAAGCGAGGAGGAGGAGGGGAGGAAGAGGGGGGACGGCGGGCGGGCAGCACCGCCAAGGTGCCCCCCAGCCCCCTGCCTGGCCTGGAGCGATCCAAGGGCACCCCTTCGCCTTCCACGGTCAGCACGGGGCGGGGGGCACCCATGCTTGTGTCCCCTGAGGGTGGGAGCAGGGGGGCCTGGATACCTGGGTCCCCCTGGTTTGGGGGGGGGGGGGGGGGGCAAGGTCCTCTGGGGGTGCAGGGGTGGGAGCAGGGGGTCCGAGATGCCTGGGTCCCCTGTGGGGTGGGAGAAGGGGGGGGCCTGGACACTTGAGTCCCTTGGGGGGTGGGAGTGGGGGGGACCCAAACACCTGGGTCCCTCAGGGGTGCCGGGGTGCCCTGATGGAAGGTCCCCAGACACCTGGGTCCTCCATTTAGGGGTGCCCATGGGGTTCCCAGATGCCTGGGTCCCCCCCCTCAGCACCCCCCTTTTGTCGTTCCGCCCCCCCCCCCCCCCCCCCCTCCACAGAACAGCGTCCTCTCCACCGGCACCACGCGGAGCCGTAACTCCCCGCTGCTGGACCGGGCCAGCCTGGGCCAGAGCTCCCTGCAGAACGGCAAGGATAGGTAGGGGACCCCCACCGTGCCCCCCCAAATACCTCCCCTGTCCCCCCTTAACGCCCCCCCCCCCGCCCCCCGCTTTTCTCTCCTAGCCTGCCCACGCCGGGCTGCCGGCCCTCACCCGCTGCACCCCCGGCCCCTGGGGCCCCCCCGCGGTCCCGGCAGCACCCGAAACCCACCGCCACCCCCACCGACGCCAACTGCGAGGCCCCCCGGCCCAGGCAAGGCCCCCCCCCCCCCCCCAAATCCCAGCATGGGGCCCATGTCCTGGGGGGACCCCGGGAGGGTTTGGGGGGTCCCCATGTGCCTTTTGCTGACTCCGCTGCAGCACCCCAGCATGTCCCCAGGGAGTAGAGGGGATTCGGGGTGACTTGGGGTGCTAGTGTCCCCCTGCCTGCTACCCCAGCATGTCCCCACGGACCAGGGGGGATTCGGGGTGTCCCCTGTCCCCAGCCCAATGCCCCAGGGTATCCCCCAGAGCAGGAGGGGATTTGGGGTGCAGTAGGGTGCCAGCCTATCCCTGGAGTGCTGTAGGGTGCTGTGGGTTGCCAGCAGGTCCCTGGGGTGCAGCAGGGTGCTGGTGGGTCCCCAGGGTGTGGCGGGGTGCTGGCATGTCCCTGTGGGGTGCTGGTGGGTCCCTGGGCTGCTGTGGGTTGCCAGTGGGTCCCCAGGGTGCAGCAGGGTGCTGGCAGGTCCCTGTGGTGCTGTGGGTTACCAGCAGGTCCCTGGGGTGTGGCAAGGTGCCGGTGGGGTGCCAGTGGGTCCCTGGGGTGTGGCGGGTGCTGGCAGGTCCCTGCGGTGCTGTGGGCTGCCATGGGGTGCCAGTGGGTCCCTGGGGTGCAGCAGGGCGCTGGCAGGTCCCCAGGGTGCTGTGGGTTGCCAGTGGGTCCCCAGGGTGCTGTGGGGTGCTGGCAGGTCCCTGTGGTGCTGTGGGTTGCTAGTGGGCCCCCAGGGTGCTGTGGGGTGCTGGCAGGTCCCCATGGTGCTGTGGGGTGCCAGTGGGTCCCCAGGGTGCTGTGGGGATGCTGGCAGGTCTTCACGGCGCTGCAGGGTGCCAGCACATCCCTGGGGTGTGGCGAGGTGCCGGTGGGTCCCCAGAGTCCTGTGGGGTGCTACCTGTGTGTCCCTAGGGTGTGGCGTGGGGGGGGGACACAGGGGCAGGACCATGGGGGCCACCCCTGTACCCCCATTAACCCCCCACCCCACCCCGTTCCCGCAGCGGGGCGCCTAGCCGGGTGCCGGCAGCTTCTCCTTCAGCCCACAACGTCAGCCAAGGCCCCGGGGAGCGACCCAGCTTCCCCCGGGGGGTCTCCAGCCGCAGCACCTTCCACGCCGGGCAGCTGCGGCAGACGCGCGACCAGGCCCCCCTGCCCTACGCGCTGCCCCCCGGCCTGCCCCCCGCCTCCCCCTCCGGCGCCAGCCAGGGCCGCCGCGGCCCCTCCGCCAGCCTCTTCAGCAAATTCACCTCCAAGTTCGTCCGGAGGTGAGGAGGGGGGGGGGGGGGACCGTCACCGCGCGTCCCCAGTGTGTGGTTCCTCGCTGTGTGTCCCCTGGGCTGACCCCGTGTACCCCCCAGGGCTCCTCTGTGTCCCCCCACCTTGTCCCTCCAGGGATCGTGTGTGTGTCCCTTCTGCGTGTCCCCTCATTCCGCCCCCAGGAATCCTCTGTGTCCCCCCATGTCCCCCCCGTTGTCCCTCCAGGGATCCTGTGTGCGTCCCCTCTGTGTGTCCCCTCGTTCCCCCCCCAGGGCTCCTCTGTGTCCCCTTTGTGTGTCCCCCCTTGTCTCTCTAGGGATCCTGTGTGTGTCCCTTCTGCGTGTCCCCTCGTTCTGCCCCCAGGGCTCCTCTGTGTCCCCTCTGTGTCCCCCCCCTTGTCCCTCCAGGGATCCTGTGTGTGTCCCTTCTGCGTGTCCCCTCGTTTTCCCCCCCCAGAGATCCTCTCGTGTTCCCCTCTGCGGCTCCTCTGTGTCCTCTCACCCCCCTCAGGGCTCCTCTGTGTCCCCTCTGTGTGTCCCCTCATCCCCCCCAGGGCTCTTCCTGTGCCACTCGTCCCCCCGGAGATCCTCCATGTCCCCTTGGTGTGTCCCCTTGTCCCCCCCAGGGACTTCTCCTGTGCCACTCATCCCCGCTGGGGCTCTGGTGTGTCCCCCTCATCCCCCCAGGGATTGTCTGTGTCCCCTCTGGTGTGTCCCCCTCAGTGTGTCCCCTCTGTGTCCCCTCCTTGTCCCCCTGGGTCTCCGTGTCCCCTCTGTGTCCCTCCCTTGTCCCCCCCCAGGGCTCCTGTGCCACTCATCCCACACCACAGCTCCTCGGTGTCCCCTTGTCCCCCCTGGGGCTCCCCCATGTCCCCTCTCACCCCCCCAGGACTCTTCCATGTCCCCCCATATCCCTCTGGGGCTTTTACCTATCCCTTCCGTGTGTCCCCCCCTTGTCCCCTGGGGGCTTCTCTGTGTGTCCCCTTGTCCCTCCAGGCTCCTATATGTCCCCTCTGCTCCTCTGTGTCCCCCCCTTTGTCCCCCCTGGGGCTCTTCTGTGTCCCCCCCAGGTCTCCCACATCCCCTCTGGTCATCCTCTGTCCCCGTCCCCCTCCCCTGTGTCCCCCCAGGGCTCCTCCTGTCCCCCAGATCTCCTGCCGTCCCCTCGGGGACACCCCCCCCTCATGTCCCCTCCTGTCCCTGTGTCCCCGTGTCCCCCCCCCCACTCTGTGTGGTGCCACAGAGCCGGGGATGGGGGGGGACAGGGTGGGGTGGGGGGGTTCTGCTTCGCCCCGGACACCTGGGTCCTCCGGCTGACCCCATCCCCGCTTGGGGGGCCGGGAGGGGGAGGGGGTACCCGGATGCCGGGGTCCCTCAGGGTGTGGGGGAGGGGGGTGGCTCTGTCCCAGCCCCCTTTCCCCCCCCCCCCGCCCCAACGTCGCCCTTCTCTTCTGTTTGTCTTTGTAGAAATCTGTCTTTCAGGTTTGCCAGAAGGTAGGGCCACGCCGGACGCCTGGGTCCCCCCTCCCCTGCCCCCGCATGCCACCCTTCCCCCCCCCCCCACACCCCACCCCCACCCGGGGAGAGCAGGTCCCGGCCCCCCCCCCCCAACCCCCCCCCCGCCTCAGCGCTGCATGGCCCTGCATGGCCCCCTCCCTGCTCGGCTGCGGCTGTCTGTCTGTCCGTCTGTGTGTCGCCCCCCCCCCCCCCCCGCTGCGTGTGTGTGTGTGTGTCTGTCCCCCTCCCCGTGCTGTCTGTCTGCCCGGATGCCTGGGGTCCCATGCCGGGAGGGGGAGGGGCTGCCCCCAATCCGCCCCCCCCCCCCCCAAACTGATCTCTGCCCCTTCTTGTTTCTCGAGGAACCCGCACGAGCCCGAGAGCAAGGACCGGGTGGAGACGCTGAGGTGAGTGCGGGGATGGGGTCCCCGGGGCCACCCCCAGGGTCCTCGTGACACCCCCAACACCCCCGGGGTCCCTGGGGACACCCCCAGGGTCCTCGTGATGCCCCCAACACCACCAGGGTCCCCACGACACCCATGGGGTTCTCGTAACACCCAGGACCCTTGCCTTGTCCCCCACGACACCCCCTGTGACACCCATGGGACCCCCTGGGACACCCAGGCCCGCCATACTGGTGCCAGTGATACGTCTGGGACTCCCACACCACCCAGGACCACCGTGCTGGTCTCCCTGACACCCATGGGGTGCTGGTGACACCCCCAGGCCCACCGTGACCCCCCTGTGCCCCCATGTGCCAATCCTGGTGACATCCATGGCGTCCCCAGTGACACCCAGGCCCGCTATCCTAGTCCTAGTGACACCCCTGGGGTCCCTGTGACACCCCTGGGGTCCCCGTGACTCCCAGGTCCACCGTGCCAGTCTTGGTGACATCCACGGGGTCCCCATGGAACACCCAAACTCACCGTGCTGGTGCTGGTGACATCCCTGGGACACCCCATGACACCCAGGACCTCACTGCTGGTCCTGGTGACCTCCCTGGGACCCCCCCGTGACACCCAGGACCTCACTACTGGTCCTGGTGACCTCCGTGGGACCCCCCGTGACACCCAGGACCTCCGTGGGACCCCCTGTGACACCCAGGACCTCCCTGCTGGTCCTGGTGACATCCCTGGGACCCCCCCGTGACACCCAGGACCTCCGTGGGACCCCCCGTGACACGCAGGACCTCCCTGCTGGTCCTGGTGACCTCCCTGGGACCCCCTGTGACACCTGGGACCCCCCTGTGACACCCAGGACCTCCCTGCTGGTCCTGGTGACCTCCTTGGGACCCCCTGTGACACCCGGGACCTCCCTGGGACTCCCCGTGACACCCAGGACCTCCCTGCTGGTCCTGGTGACCTCCCTGGGACCCCCCTGTGACACCTGGGACCCCCCTGTGACACCCAGGACCTCCCTGCTGCTCCTGGTGACCTCCCTGGGACTCCCTGTGACACCTGGGACCTCCCTGGGATGCCCTGTGACACCTGGGACCTCCCTGCTGGTCCTGGTGACATCCCTGGGACTCCCTGTGACACCTGGGACCTCCCTGGGATGCCCCGTGACACCTAGGACCTCCCTGCTGGTCCTGGTGACATCTCTGGGACCCCCCCGTGACACCCAGGACCTCCCTGCTGCTCCTGGTGCCACCCCCACCCCCTTGGTGACCCCCTTGTCCCCCTCTCCCCTGCACCCCAGACCAGCGGTAGGTCCGGAAAAAGAAACCCGCGAAGCCAGCGCTCGAGAAGCCAAACCTCGTTCTTTACGTTTCACCTGGAGCATGAAAACGACGAGTTCCCTGGAACCCGGGGAGATGTTACGGGAAATCCGGAAAGTTCTGGACGCCAACAGTTGTCGGTGCGAACCCCAGGAGCGTTTCGTCCTCCTCTGCGCCCACGGGGCCCCCGGCCACGACTCCTTCGTCCAGTGGGAGATGGAAGTTTGCAAACTCCCCCGCCTCTCCCTCAACGGCGTCCGCTTCAAACGCATCGCCGGGACCTCCATGGCCTTCAAGAACATCGCCTCCAAGGTGGCCAACGAGCTCAAGCTCTGAGCCGGCGGGGGACGCGCGCGCCTCCCCCTCCCTCCTTTCCTTTTTTTTTTTGGGGGGGGGGGGATGACACACACACGTGCGCCCAACGACGCAACGGATTGACGGGGAGGGGGATGCGTCTTCGGTAGCCCCAGAGACCTTGTTGGGGACGTCCTGGGCGTGGGACGGGGGACACGTTCTGCGTTTGATCCGGGGCCTCGTGAGGATGTGGGGACAGTTTTGGATGACCCGGGGAACCGCTGGGGACGTCCTGGATGGACTTGGGGGACGTGTGGGGACGTCCTGGGTGGTCCAGAGACCTATGGGGACGTCCTGGGTGGTCCAGGGCCACATGGGGACATCCTGGGTGGCCCAGGAGCTGCTGAGGATGTCTTGGATGGACTTGGGGGACACGTGGGGACGTCCTGGGTGGTCCAGAGACCTATGGGGACATCCTGGGTGGTCCAGGGCCACATGGGGACATCCTGGGTGGCCCAGGAGCTGCTGAGGACATCTTGGATGGACTTGGGGGACACGTGGGGACGTCCTGGGTGGTCCAGAGACCTATGGGGACGTCCTGGGTGGTCCAGGGCCACATGGGGACGTCCTGGGTGGTCCAGGGCCACGTGAGGATGTCCTGGGTGGTCCAGGAGCTGCTGGGGACATACTGGATGGACTTGGGGGACGTGTGGGGACGTCCTGGGTGGTCCAGGCACCTGTGGGGACATCCTGGGTGGTCCAGGAACTGCTGGGGACGTCGTGGATGGACTTGGGGGACGTGTGGGGACATCCTGGGTGGCCCAGGGCCACGTGGGGACGTCCTGGGTGGTCGAGGAGCTGCTGAGGACGTCCTGGATGGACTTGGGGGACATGTAGGGATGTCCTGGGTGGTCCAGGGCCACATGGGGACGTCCTGGGTGGCTCAGGGACCTGTGGGGACATCCTGGGTGGCCCCAGGTCTTAACAGAGATGGTCCTAAGGGACTTGCGGGGACACCCTGGGTGGCCCGGGACTTCACAGGGACATCCCCGAGCCTTACGGGGGGGACAGTGGGGATTGTCCTGGGCGTCCCCAGGGACATGGGGACAGTCCAGGGCCTTTCTGTCCCCACGGGGACAGCCCAGCGCCTTACGGGGGGACACCCCCCCCCGGTGGCCTTAGGGGACATTGTGGGTGTCCTGGCCCTCCCCCCACCCCGGGATGTCCCCTCCCCCCCCTCACTCAGGAAGGCTCCCGGGGGGGGGAGGGGTTCTGCTGCTGCCGGGGGTCACCCCCACCCCCCCCCCCCCCCCGCCGCCTTTGCTGGGGGAGGGGGGGGGGGAGCAGGGGGGGTCACCCCCTTTGACCTGCTGTAGCCCCGCCCCCGGGGGCACCCGGATGTCTGGGTCCCCCTGGGGGGTGGGGAGGGGCTGCACCCACCCTTTACATACCTCGGGGGGGCGGGGGGGTCCCCAGCCCCTCCCCCCCCGGGCACTGCCACCCCTTGGGGGGAGGGGAGGGGGGGACACCCAGGGGTGCTGCTGCCCGGGGGGGAGGGGCAGCGCCGCTGGCCCCGCCCCTAGCCCCGCCCCCAGCCAGCACCGCTGTGGATTTTCCAGGTTCTAGATTAAAAACTTTCCAGAAAGATCTGTTGCCTCCGACCAGTGCTCCCAGTACAGACCAGTGCTCCCAGTACTCACCGGGTGGAGCTCAGTGCTCCCAGTACACCCCAGGGCCCACTGGGCATGGCCCAGTCCTCCCAGTAACCACCCCAGTACTCCCAGTAGCCCACTCCAGTCCTCCCAGTAATGCTCCCAGTACCTCCCAGTGCACGCAGCCGCTCTAGTAAAATACCTTTATTGCAAATGCGGCTGGGATCCCCCCTCCCCCGGCGCCCCCGGGACCCCCCCGGGATTCCCCAGGACCTCGGGGACCCCCCCGGGCCCCGGGGGTGCCCCCGCCCTCCCACCCTACCCCGGGCCGCATGTCCCCCGGCCCAGCAGGGGGTGCTGCGGAGGGGGGCGTGGCTCGCCCGTGGGGGGGGCGGATCCCAGCGCTCAGCGGGGCGGAGCGTGTCCGGCGGCAGGGGGGCGTGGCCGGGCGGCGTGGGCGTGACCGGGGCGGATGAGGGGGGGCGGAGCCCGGCCCTGCTGGAGCGGCGGCGGCGGCCGCGGCAGCACCGGGGCATTGGGCGGGGCCGGGCGCAGGAGGGGCGGGGGCTGCGGGGGGCGCGAGGGGGAGGGCGGCAGGGGTGGGGCCGAGGCGGGCGGCGGGGGCGGGGCCGGGCGAGACACCCCTGTGATCTGCACCTGCGGGAAGAGAGCTGGTGTTGGGGCGGGGCCAGGGCGGGACCGGGGGCGGGGCCAGGATCAGGGCTTGGACTGGGAGCAGGCTCCCGAACTGGGACCAGTCCTCCCATCAGGACTGGGACCAGTGCCTGGCTCAGGACTAGAACTGGGCCCAGGCCTAAGAGCAGAGCTGAGACTGGGACCAGTTCCTCAGTTAGGACTGGGATCAGGACTGGGCTGGGGACCAGGAATAGGGCTGGGACTGGGCCCCAGTCTGGGCTCAGAACTGGTCCCAATACCTAAACTGGAGCCCCCTCACCCCCACACTCACCTCTTCCTCCTCCTCCTCCTCCTCCTGCCCCTCCCCGGGGGGGGGCGCGGGGGGGTCCCCCCCTCTCTGGGCCTCCCGCTCCCTCAGCAGCCGGTCGAGGCCGAAGCGACGGCGGGCGCCCAGCACAAAGCTCTTCACCTGCGCCGCCGTCTTGTTCCCCAGCACCCCCGCCACCGCCGGGAAGTCGCGGCCGTAACGCCGCAGGGCTGGCGAGGGCAGCGGGGTTAACGAGGGCAACGGGGTTAACGAGGCGGGGGGGTTAACGAGGCGGGGGGGGCTTACCCTGCACCACCAGGAGCTGCTCGTCCGTCGTCCAGCGGGAGCTGAATTTGCCGTTGCCCTGGGGAGGGGGGGGGGGAAAAGGCGGGGTGTGGGGTGCCATGGGGGG
>CM075618.1:623890-690957 GCA_037962945.1 Sarcoramphus papa | reverse complement strand
GGCGTGAGAAGAAAGGGGGGGGGGGCACCGACACACACACACAAAAAATGGGGGGGCCCCCCCAGCCCTCACCGTAACGCTGGGAGCCGGCGAAGAAAGCCCGGCTCAGCACGAAGGGTCGGCGCTGCCCGCCCGAGCGCTGGATCTGCCCCTCGGCCGTCGCCATTTGCTGCAGGGAGGAGGTAGAGAGAGGAGGAGGAGGGGGGGGAGAGGAAGAAAGGGGCTGTGAGGGATTCCCCCCCCCCCCCAAAAACACTCCTGGTGTGGGTGGGGGGCGCGGGGGTCTTGGGAGGCGGGGGGGGGGGTCTGCGCTCACCACGTAGAGGCCGTAGAGGTTGTGGAGGTCGCGGTGCTCCCAGCCGCCGTGGTGCACCGCGTCCTTGTGCATCGTCACCTCGGGGCCGCTGAACACCGAGGGCTCGTTCATGTCGTTCCAGGTGAAGAGGTTCTCCGTCGAGCCCTGGGGGGGGGCCCCCACGGTGAGGGGGGGGCCCCCACGGTGAGGAGAGAGGGGCACGGGAGCAGTGGGGGGGGTAACTGGGGGGCAGAGGGGTGAGCTGGGGACGGCAGCTTGGCAGGGGGGGACACGAGCAATGGGGGAAGACAGCGATTTGAGAGCAAAAGGGCGATGGGGGGGGGACGATAGTGACTCGGGGGGGGCCAGGGGCCTGCCGGGGGGGCTGATGGGGACGCGGGGGGGCTCACAGGGACACGGGGGGGCTCACGGGGACACGGGGGGGCTGCTCCTCACCTCGTACTGGTCGTAGGCGAACATGGAAGCCCACCACGCGCGCATCTCAGGGTTGGTGAAGTCGGGGTACGCGGCGGAGCCTGGGGGCAGCGCGGGGGTCAGCGTGGGCCCCCCCCCAGGACCCCCCCCCCCACCCCGTTCCCCCCCCCCTGCCCCAGCCCCGCTCACCCGGCCAGCACCAGCCCTCGTAGTCGCTGCCGTCCTTCGTCTTGACGTAGAACCCGCGGGAGCGCAGCTCGTTGTGGATGCGGTACCCGGCGTCCACCTTGATGTGGGGGTCCACGATGCTGACCATCTTGGGGGAACACACGCGCACACGTCAGCACCCGAGGGGGGGGGGGTGTCCCGCAGCCCCCCCAGCCCCTTGGCGGGGGTCCCCCACCTTGCGTTTCTTGGCGGCCAGGCGTTCCAGCATGGCGCGGGGTCGGGGGAACTTGCTGGGGTCCCAAGTGAGTAGCGTTTGCCGTCGGCGTGTTCGATGTCGAGCCAGAGGACGTCGCAGGGGACGGCGTGCTCCTCGAAGCCCCGCTCCACCGCCGCCACGTCCTCCTCGTCGTTGTAATTCCAGCGGCTCTGGTGGTAACCCAAGGCGAAGAGGGGGGGCAGCGCCTGGGTGCCTGCGGAGGGGACGGTGGGGCTCGGAGCGGGGTCCCCGGCGTCGCCCCGTTTGGTGCCACCCGCCCCGGCTCTCTCCCCGCCGCGGCGTACCGGTGAGGGCGGCGTACTGCCCCGCCACGGCGGCGGGCGCGGGGCCCAGCAGCAGGAAAACGTCGACGATGCCGCTCTCCGACATCCAACGCACGTCGGTCTGCGGCGTCTCGCCCCCGCCCTGCATGTAATCCAGCAGCTTCCCAAAAAGCGTCTGCGGGCGGGGAAGGGTCGGGGGGTGTCAGAGTCCCACCGGACCCCCCCTCTTCCCCTCCCCAGGACCCCCCATCGCCCGCCCCGCACCTTGCCGGCGGTGTTGGAGCTGATATCCACCCAGGTCTCGGCGGCGTTGAGCCAGAAGATGCCGAGGGTGCGGCGCGCGCTGTGTGCCAGCAAGAGCGGGACGGAACCGTAGAGAGCCATGGGGTTGTAGAGCTCGTACTGGAAGACGTCCAGGTTGTAGAGGCGGTACGGGTCCCCCCCCCTGCGGGAGGCCAGGCGGGTCAGCGTCCCCCCCCCTCGGTGCCACCGTGTCCCCCTCCCCTGCCCTCGACTCGCTCTCCCCGCCACTCACTCGGTGGTGCGGAGCCGCAGGCTGTCGGCGTGTTCGGGGATGCCGTAGACGTGCTCGAAGCCGGGCAGGGAGAAGTCCAGCCCCACCGAGGTGGGCCCTGCGGCGGGACGGGGAGGGGGGGGTTTGAAACCAGGAGCCCCCACCCCAGACCCCCCCCTGCTTTTTCCGCCACAGGACGGGCCTCACCGTTGGGTTTGGTGTCCGTGTGCGTCTTGAACGTCTCCTCCCAAGAGCCCGGCTCCTCCGCGGCGTCAGCCGGGGCCTCCGTGGGCTACGGGGCCAGGCAGCGTTAGGGATGGGTGGTCATAGGGGCTCTCCCAAAAGAAATGGGGGGCCCATCTCTCTGTTGGCCCCCCAGCACCTCGCCCGCAGCCCCCCTCCCCGTAATACCTGCTCGCTCTGGTCGCCAGCGTCCTCCGTCCCGCCGGCGGCGTCCTCCTGCCCCTCGGCAGTCGCCCCCTCCTCCGCCGTGGGCTCCCTGGGGGTGTCCCTGCGGGGGCGGGGGGGGGCGGTTATGGGGTGCCAGGGTGCCCCCGGTCGCCGCAGGCAAGAGTCACACGCGCAGCAGGATCGCGGAGCGAGGGGGGGGGACGACACACGGACGCAGGACACCCCGATAAGCACTCCGAGATGGGGAGAGCACCCCAACCACCCCTCCAGCTCGCTCGGGGGGGGGCAGCTCCTCACTTTTGGGGGGACGGGGACGGCCCCAGCCGCTCCTGCCCCTCCTCCTCCTCCTCCCTCCTGCTGGGGCCTGCCCGGCCCAGGGGGGGGGGGGGGACGCTGCCCCGGGGGTCCCCTGGCCGGGGCTCCCGCTGGGGGCCTGGGGAGGGGGGGGGGGGCAAGGCGGGGGGGGGGCAAAGACAGCAGCAGAAGCCACAGATTTACCTATGGAAAAGGGTCTTGATCTTATCCCACAAGCTACCGACCGAGCTACTAACTTTATCCGAGAAACTGGGGCGCGGGCGGGGGGGAAGCGCAGCCAGAAACAGAAACACAGCGAGAGTCAGTGCGAGGAGCCGCCGGACGGACAGACGGACGCGGCCCGGCCGGGCTCCCCCCCTCCCCCTTTCCCTTGGGCTGCCCACCCTCTTGGGGGGGGCCCCCTCAGAGCGCTGCCGTTCCCCTCCCGCCCTTCCTTGGGATTTTACCTTCACCGGTGGGGAGCGGGGACGGCCGGGCACCCCGAGCTCCCCAGGGGGGTTTGCTGGGTGCCCTGGGTGGGGGGGCAAGGGGGGGGGGATATTCTCGGGGCAGGGGGGGGGTACTCACGAGTCCCGGCGGCGTCGGAGGTGCTCGAAGAAGAGGAGGCCGCGGGCGTTGACGCTGCAGAGCAGCTCCCGGCCCTGCAGCAGATCCATACGGAACGGCTTCTCCGTCACCAGCAGCCGGTGTCCGGCGGGGCCCAGCGACAGCTCCAGGCTCCCCTCATCCCGCCCCGTCACCGCCAGCCTGCCGGGAAGCACGGGAAGGTGGTGCTGATGGCGGCTGCGTCCCCCTCCTCCCGCAACCCTGCGCGTGTCACGTCCCCCCCCCCCCCCCCCCCCGCCGCTCACCGCTCCACCGGCGGCTCCGCCACCAGCACATCCGGCACCTCGAACCGCGGCCGCAGCGGGTTCAGCTCCTTGATGCGGATACGGGTCATGTTGCCCTGCAGCCCCCACAGCTCCAGCAGCAGCGGACCTGGAGGAGAGCAGGGAAGAAGCGGAGGGGAGCGGAGGGACACACACACACCGTGTCAGCGGGACGGTACCGGCCACCGCGTCCCCCTTCCCCGGCCCCCGGCACGGACCTTGGTGGCTTCGTTGACGAGCTGTAGCCTGGCGGCGTCGGGCCCGAGCTGCAGCGACTCCAGGAGGGCTCGGTACGGGGAATGCCCGGGCTCCAGCCCGCGCTGGCGCCTGCGGCGAGGCGGGGAGGGGAAGAGCCCTGAGCGCTGCCCCCGGCCCGGCTGCTCCCCCCCCCCCCCCCGCGCCCCGGTGTGTCCCGTGTCCCCCCCCCCCCCCCCCGCACCCACCTGCAGAAACCGCTTTGTTCGCACGTTTTGAAGTTGCTCCGGTCCACGGCCAGGGCAGCCCCGAAGCAAACGGCCGCCCAGAGCAGCGCCGCCGGCCGCCGCCTACGGGGGGGGGACAACGGGGACGGGAGCGGGTCAGGGCGAAGGGCAGGGCCGCGGTTCCATCTCTGCCACGGCGGGGATGGGGATGGGGAAGGGGGGGACACACGCACCGGGTCCAACCGGGGACAACGGGGCGCCACCGGGATAGGGGGCGGGGGGGGGGGCTGGTAGCGGGGCTCGGCCGCAGCTCAGGGCCGGGGGTTTGGGGGGCCCGGGGGGTGGGGAGGGGCAGGGGTCCCGCCGGGGGAGGGTGGGGGGTTCCCGGGACGCGGGTCTTGCCGGGAGGGGGGTCGGGGGGGGGGGTGGGGGGTGGCCCCGGCCGCAGGATCCCCCCGGCGCACGCTCACCTCCCCGGCGCCGCCGCCATCTTGGATCGGGCTTGACCCTTCACCCCGCCCCTGGCCCCACGCCGACGCGCCCCATTGGCTGCGGGGAACCCCGCCCGCGAACCCGCCCTCGGCCACGCCTCCCCCTTCCGCGGGGAGGAGCTCGGAGCCCGCCAGCGCGCCAGCGCTCCCGCCCCGCCCCGGCTCACCTGGTTGCCGGGGAGACCTTAGCCCCCGCCCCCTCCGTCCCATGATTTGCGCGCGAGGGGTGAGAGATGGGAGCTCGTGCCAATCAGAACGCGAGTTAGGGAAGAGGCGGGGACATACCGTGTACGGGCAAGGGCAGACCAATGAAAGCGCGGAAAAGCTGAGTGACACATCCGAGCGCCCAATCAGAACACCCTCCCGGCCCGGAGACCCGCCGCCGGCTGAGGGCTTCCCCGGCAACGCCCCGCCCCGCGGTCATGGCAACCGCGGCCCGCCTCTTCCCGGGAGGGCGGCAGCAGGGGCCAACCAGCAGCCCGCCGCCATGAGTGGCAGTAAGCGGCGGCCAATCAACAGGCGCCGCTGACCCTCGTCGGCCCGGCCCCATTGAGGAGCAGGCGGTCGGGCCAATGGGGGTGGGAGCTGCCGGCCGGTCAGGCTGCCAATCAACGCGGAGGGGGCGGGGCGTCGCCAGGCCGCTGCTTTGTGGTGAGTGGGGACGGGGAGCGCGGAACCGGGACGGGCCCCACCGGGATTGACCGGGCCTGACCGGGCCCCGCCGGGCCGGCCCTGCCACCTCCCGGCCGGGCCGGGCCCTCTCAGCAAGCCGGGCTGGCACCGGTCTCCTGCGGCCCTGTCACCGGCCCGGTCCGGCTGACCCCGCCTGCCCTGTCACCCCGCAGGCCGGCAGACCCCCGCGGAACGCCATGGAATTCCCCGAGCACAGCCGGCAGCTGCTGCGGGGGCTACGGGAACAACGGGCCCAGGGTTTCCTCTGCGACTGCACCGTGCTGGTGGGCAGCGCCCCGTTCCCGGCCCACCGCGCCGTCCTGGCCGCCTGCAGCGCCTTCTTCCACATGTGCTACGCCGAGCGGTTGGACAAGGGCGACTTGGTTTGCCTGAACAGCGAGATCGTCACGCCGCCCGCCTTCGGGCTGCTCCTGGAGTTCATGTACGAGGGGCGGCTGGCGCTGGCCGCCACGCCGCTGGAGGACGTGCTGGCGGCCCGCCAGCTACCTGCACATGAACGACGTCGTCAAGCTCTGCAAGAAGAAGCTGCAGGCGCGGGTGCCGGCCGAGGCCGACAGCACCAAGCGGGAGGAGGACGCCCCCGGCAGCCCCCCGCTACCGCCCGCCACCCCCCAGCAGCGTCCACCCAGCCCCGGGGCACCCCTCCTTGCCCTCCCCGGCCCGGCCCCCCAGGCTGGGGGTGGCGAGGAGCAAGGCGTGCCCCCTCCCGAGCCGCCGGTGTCCCGCGTGGACGTGGCCGACACCACGCAGCCCGGCATGGAGGGCGACTGGCCCCGCGCCGCCCCCCGGAGCTCCCCCTCCCCAGCCCCAGCAGCTCGACAGAAGCCGCCCCCCACGCCGCCTTCCCCGGGGGTGAGCTGCCCGCCCCGGGGGGGCTCTGCGCTGGGCCCTGGGCGCCTGCCACCCCCGGGGGGCTGCTGCCCGCCGCCGTCAAAGTGGAGGCCATCGTCATCTCCGACGAGGAGCCCGAGGCGGGTGCCCGCCGCCCCGCCGGCCTCTTCCCGGGGCCGTCCCGTGCCCCGCGGCCCGCGGCCTTCGGGGAGGCGTCGGGAGAGGCGCTGCCCTTCGGGCTACCGGCGCTGCGGGAGCCGCTGTTCCTGCCGCCGCTGGAGGGGCGCGGGGGCTTCGGGCTTTTCGCCGAGGAGGCGCCGACCTGTCCCACCTGCGGGAAAACCTTCTCCTGCTCCTACACCCTGCGCCGCCACGCCACCGTGCACACGCGGGAGCGCCCTTACGAGTGCCGCCACTGCCTGCGCAGCTACACCCAGTCCGGGGACCTCTACCGCCACATCCGCAAGGCCCACAGCCACGGGCCGCCCACCCGTGGCGGCGGCGGCACCCACGCCGACCACGACCGCGACTGCGACAACCCGCCTTAAGCGGGGACGGGGCGGCGGAGCCGGCGGGCGGCGGGACCCGGGGGTGCCGGGGAAGGGGGGGAAGGGCGGGGCCTGGGGGGCGGGGCCTTGCGGCGGGGGCGGAGCGGGTGTACGGCAGTCGCGTGGGGCCGTGAAGGAATAAAGCGCCGCGGGTAACAGGCAGCGGGTGGTCCCTAGGAAGGCGGGGCCCGCGGCCACGCCCACGCCGCGCCCCCATTGGCTCTCGCGCGGCCCAATGGGCGAGCGGCGCGGCCAGCGCGCCTGCCCTGGTACAGCGCATGCGCACGACGGCGGCACGCTCACACCAGCGCCCCCTACTGGAGGGGATGATCTCGGGCACCCCCACCAGTCCCGTCCCAGTCGGAACAGGGCCGAACTCCAGTCCCAGTCCCAGTCCCAGTCCCAGTCCCCTTCAACCCAGTCCCAGTCCCAGTCCCCTTCAACCCAGTCCCAGTCCCGGCAGGCCCCAGTCCCCCCACTTGCTCCCACCCTGCTCCCTCCCAGTCCCATCCCAGTCCCTCCCAGTCCAGCACACCAAGGCTTAAAGCACTTTAATCACAAAAATAGAGCTCTGTGCGGTGGCACCTATAAAAACGGAGTCGGGAGGGGGGTCTGGGGGGGGGTGTCCGGGGCAGGCGCCCCGCGCCCGGGTCAGGAGCAGGCAGGGGGGGCCCCCGGGCGGGGGGCGCAGGCCGGGGCCCCCCCGAAGAAGGCGGGTTCGGTGAGGGGGTGGAGGAGGAGGAGGAAGAGCAGGACCCCCAGGAGGTAACAGGGCAGCAGGGCCCGGCGCCGGGGGTGCTCCAGCGCCGCCCCCACCGCCGGGAACCCCATCGAGTTGCAGAAGGAGTGACACAGCACCGGGCCTGCCAGGTGGCCTGCGGGACAGACGGACGGACGGACGGACAGACGGACGGTGGGTGGGCAGAGCGGCTGAGCCCCCCCCTGCCCCCCCCTCTGCCCCCCACCCCCCCTTGCACCCCACCTGTCCTGAGGAAGAGGAAGGCCGTGTAGGCGCCGAAGACGGCCGTGTAGGAGAACTGGAAAGCTGTGGGAAGAAGGGGGGGGGTGCGGTTGGGGGGGGGGGGGGGGGGGCCTGGGCACCCCCATACCCCACCCCCCCCCACCTCAGGAACCCTGTATCCCGCTGGGCTCCCCACACCGCCCCAGACACCCCAAATCCCCCCCAACACCCCAAATCCCCCCCTGACACCCCAACTCCCCCCCCCGACACCCCAACTCCCCCCCCCGACACCCCCTAAGCACCCTACACCACCCCCCTGCCCTGTTTATGTACCCCCCGCTGCCTCAGGCACCCTGGGCACCCCTCCCCCCGCCTCAAGAACTCCATATCCCCCCCCCCCCCCCCCAGCACCCTGAGGCCCCCCCAAGCACCCCATAGCCCCCCCTCCCCGCGGCGGTACCTGCCGACATGAAGATGCTGCCGACGGAGCCTTGCCGGAACCGGAGCTGCTCGATGACGTGGTGGAAATGGGCTGGGGGGGGTGGCGGTGAGAAAAGGGTCGTGAGGGTCGGTTTGGGGGTGTCCTGGGGGGGGGGAAGGGGGCCCCCCCCCCCACTCACCCACGCCAAAGAAGAGGGGGCAGGCGAGGACGGCGGGGCCGGGGCCGGTGCAGGGCACCAGCATGGGCAGCATGCAGGCGCGGAAAACCAGTTCCTCGGTCAGCGGGGCCACCACCTGGTTCCGCAGCCAGCGCACGTCGCCCAGGCACAGCACCCAGAAACGGGGGTCTGCGGGAGAAGGAGGGGGGGGGGTGCACGGGCACGGCCGCACCCCAAAACCCGCCAACACTGACCCCAAAACCCGCTGCCCCTGACCCAACAGCCCCCCCCCCCCCTTAAAACCCCAACTCCGCCGCCCCCCCCAAACTCACCACACCCCATTAATCCGCTCCCAGGTCCCCAACCGCCCCCCAAAACCCACCGTCATGTCCCCTTCCCCAAGCCCCCCCTCCAAAACCCACCGCTGCCCCCCCCCAAAGCCCCCACCTGAGTCATGTGTGTGTCCCCCCCCCCCTTACCGAAAGCCACCCTAACGCCGTCGAGCCAGCGCCAGGGACAGTCCATGGAGAGCTGGATGAGGGGTCCCAGGAAGAGGATCTGGGGGTTCAGGGGGGGTTCAGGGGGGGCTGGGGGGACCGTGTCCCCCCCCCCCCCCAGCCCCACGCCTACCATGGTGAGCAGCAGCGGCAGGAGCGTGGCCGGCACCAGTCCCTCCAGGCGCAGCCCCAGCAGCGCTGGCAGTGGGGTGTCCGGCTGCGGGGAGGAGAGGACGGGGGGGGGTCAGCACCTCTCGGCGGTGTGTTGGCACCCTCCCCCCCCCCCAAATTGCCCCCCCCCTCCCCCGCCTCACCTTGATGCCCGTCAGCTCCTTCCAGAGCCAGACGAAGGCCGGGGAGAGCCCCGAGACCACCAGGACGCTGGTGAAGCGCCGCTTGATGACGGACGGGTGGTCCCTGCGGCCGAGGGGGTCAGCGCTGGGATGGGGGGGCTGCCCCCGACAGCACCCCCCCACCCCACAGACACTGAGGGGCTCCCCCAGGGCCCCACAATCCCCCCTTACGTACTCTATAAACCCCCCCCAATACCCTGAAGACCCCCTCCCAAGTGCCCCCAATGGCCCCCAGACCCCCCAGGTACCCTATAAACCCCACCAGGGCCCCCCATACTTCTCCAGGTACCCTACAGACCCACAAAACTCCTCAGACCTCCCGCAGGTACCCCCCAGACCCCCCCCAGGTACCCTACAGACCCCCCAGACCACTCAGAGCCCCCCTGGGTACCTCCCAGACCCCCCAGACCCCTCCCAGGTACCCTACAGACCCCCCAGACCACTCAGACCCCCCCAGGTACCCCCCAGACCCCCCCCCAGGTACCCCCCAGACCCCCCCCGACCCCCCCGGGTACCCCCCAGACCCCCCCCAGACCACTCAGACCCCCCCGGGTACCCCCCAGGCACCCCCCAAATACCCTATAAACGCTGCCAGGACCCCCATACTTCCCCCAGGTACCTTATAGACCCCCCAGGTGCCCTACAGACCCCCCAAGAAGCCCCCATGCCCCCCGGAGCTCCCCCCAGCCCCTCCCATGCCCCCCAGTTCCCCCATAGCTCCCCTCTCCCGCCCCCCAGGTTCTCTACAGCCCCCCCAGACCCCCGGCCCGGCCCGTACCGCGGCAGGGGGCTGCCCCAGACGTAGAGGCTGCCCACGTAGGAGCAGGCCAAGCTGAGGCAGGCCAGTACGGCGGCCCAGCACGGCCCGGGGCCGGCGGCGGGGGCCGGGCCCGCTCCCGGTGCCGCTCCCGGTGCCGCTCCCGGTGCCGGCCCGGCGCGACCCGGCGCGGCCGCGGCCCAGGACGAGCCGCCCGCGGCCTCCGACACCGCCATGGCGCCGCGGGGCGGGGCCAAGGGCCGCTGGGCGGGACCAAGGGCGGGGCCAAGCGCCGCGAGGCGGGGCCAGGCGCCGCGGGGCGGGGGAGAGGGCTGGGCCGGGGGCTTGGCCAGGCGCCGCGGGGCGGGGCGAAGTGTGGCGGGGTGGGACCGAGGCGGGGCCAGGCGCCACGGGGTTGGACCGGGGGCTGGGCCGGGGGGTTGGGCCATGCGCTGCGGGGCGGGGCCATGCGCTGCGAGGCGGGGCCGAGGCGGGGCCAGGCGCCGCGGGGCGTGGCGAGGTGTCGCGGGGTGGGATCGGGGGCGGGGTCAGGCGCTGCGGGGCGGGGCCAGGCGCCGCGGGGCGTGGCGAGGTGTCGCGGGGTGGGACCAGGGCGGGGTCAGGCGCTGCGGGGTGGGACCGGGGCGTGCCAAGGGGCGGGGCGAGGCGCCAAGGGGCGGGGCCTGGAGCGGAGGGCGGGGCCTGGAGCGGGGCAGGGCGAGGAGATGGGAACTGGGTGGGAAACTGGGGGCGGAGCTGGTGGGATACTGGGATGGGGGAACTGGGACTGACTGGGAAAACTGGAACCAACTGAGACTGACTGGGGGTGCCAGTCCTGGGGGGGGTGCCAGTCCTGGGGGGCTGCCAGGACCAGCCGGGACCAAGTGAACTGGGTGAACTGGGTGAACTGGGCTGGCAGGGGGACACGGGGGGGGGCCTCCATCTCCATCCCTCAGGCCGTCCACTCGGCCAGGCCATCCACCTCCCGCCGCCACGCCTGCGGGACAGGGGGGGTTAACGGGGGGGTTAACAGGGGGGTTAAGGGGGGGGATCCCCCCCCCCTCCCAGTGACAGCCCACCTGCCCCTCGCTGCTCTGGGGGGCCACCTCCTCCTCCTCCTCCTCCTCCTCCTCCATCTGCCGTCCCCTCCACACACGGGGACCCTCCGACGGGGACCCTGAGGGGGGGGGGGGGGCAAAGGGGGCGTAAGGGGCCGGGCGTTGCGGTGGATGTGCCCCCCCCCCACTCCCACCCCGGCTCGTCCCTCACCCAGCCGGGTGTCCCCCGGTGCCCCGGGGGTCTCGCAGGAGGCGCAGGGCAGCAGACGCCGGTGGGTGACCTCGGCCAAGCTCCGCCGGACGGCCGCCGCCAACGCCGGGGTGTCCTCGACCTGCAGGGACACGGGGAAGGGGGGGGGGGGGGGGTCTCACCAGCTCCCCCCCCACACCTTTAGGGTCTGGTTCCCCCCCCCCCACACCTGCATGGTGCGCAGGCAGGCCCGGCGAAAGCGGGCGCTGGTGCTGCCGGCCACCACGGCCGTCACCGCGTCCAGCACGACGGGCAGGGACCGTGCCAGCTGCTCCTGGCTCTGCGGGATGGGATGGGGGACAAGGGGGGGGTCAGGGGGTGCTGGTGGCCCCCCCCACCCCCCTTCCCCGGCACCCACCTCGTGCCGGCGGCGCAGCTCCTCCAGGATGGGATGGACGAGGGTCCGGAGGCCGCGGGCCAGCGCCGGGCGGCTGCTCAGCAGCGTCTGGTCCAGGTGGGCCAGCAGTAGCCGGCGGGCACCTGGGGAGGGTGGCCGTCACCGCTGGGGACGGACGGACGGACACACAGGGGACAGTCGGGGACACCCCCGGACCGTGGGGACAACCCCCAGCCCCACGCACCGGCGTCGTACGGCTGGAAGGGATCCTCGTGGCGGAGGAAGAGGAAGAGCAGGAGGGTCTGGGGGTGACGGTCCCCATCCGGGGCGCCCGCTCCCCGCCGCACCGCGTAGGTGGCATCGGGGGTCACCAGCTCTGCGGGGACAAGATGGGGTGCTGGGGGGGGGTTCCCACCGGTGGGGACCCCCACCACCACCACCCCCCCCTCCTTGCACCTTCCTCGCCCTCCGGCTGGGCGCGGGGGGCCACGGTGAAGCCGAATCGCTCCCAGTCCGCCAGCCAGGAGGGATCCTGGAAGAGCCGGGGCGGCGTGGCCGGCAGCCCCGCCGGGTCGTAGAGGAACAAGTGGCCACGGTCAAGGAGAACGGCCTGGCCCGATGCGTGGGGACCCCCCCCCCCGACCCCCCGGCCCTCGCCGGGACCCCGGGATATGGCGACGGCGGCGAGGCGGGTGGGCAGGTTGGGGGCCCGGCGGAGGCAGGGGCAGAATGCGGCCGCGGGGAGGACGCTGAGCTCCCCCCCCAGCCCCGCGGCGGCGGCGGGCAGGGGGACACGCAGCCGGACGGGGGTCCCCGGCGTGGGGTGGATCCTGCTGCAGGGGGGGGCACCCCCAGGGTCTGCCGGCCTGGAGTGGGGGGGGGGGGGGGGAAGAGACGGGGGAGGCGGGCGCTGTGCCCACCCAGCACACCGGGGACAGCGGTGACCCCCAGGCCCCCCAAACCTGTCCCCATCCCTGTCCCACGGACCCTGGGCCCCCCCAAACCTGTCCCCATCCCTGTCCCACGGACCCTGGGCCCCCCCAAACCTGTCCCCATCCCTGTCCCACGGACCCTGGGCCCCCCCAAACCTGTCCCCATCCCTGTCCCACGGACCCTGGGCCCCCCCAAACCTGTCCCCATCCCTGTCCCACGGACCCTGGGCCCCCCCAAACCTGTCCCCATCCCTGTCCCACGGACCCTGGGCCCCCCAAACCTGTCCCCATCCCTGTCCCACGGACCCTGGGCCCCCCCAAACCTGTCCCCATCCCTGTCCCACAGACCCTGGGCCCCCCCAAACCTGTCCCCATCTGTGTCCCACGGACCCTGGGCCCCCCAAACCTGTCCCCATCCCTGTCCTACGGACCCTGGGCCACCCTGTCCCAGTCCCACTGTCCCCCAGGCCCCCCAAACCTGTCCCCATCCCTGTCCCATGGACCCTGGGCCCCCCAAACCTGTCCCCATCCCTGTCCTACGGACCCTGGGCCACCCTGTCCCAGTCCCACTGTCCCCCAGGCCCCCCAAACCTGTCCCCATCCCTGTCCCACGGACCCTGGGCCCCCCCAAACCCGTCCCCATCCCTGTCCCACGGACCCTGGGCCCCCCCAAACCTGTCCCCATCCCTGTCCCACGGACCCTGGGCCCCCCAAACCTGTCCCCATCCCTGTCCCATGGAACCCAAGCCACCCCGTCCCCATCCTGCCGCCCCTGAGCCCGCCCTGTCCCCGTCCCCATCCCTGTCCCCATCCCTGTCCCCGTCCCCGTCCCGCCGGCGGCTGCCGCCCCGGTTAGCCGCCCCGGCGCTGCCCTACGGTGCAAAGTGCCGGCTCTGGACCCGCAGCCGCGCTCCCGCCAGCGCCCAGGCGCTCTCCCGGCTGCGGGACCCGGGGACGGGGCTGGCACCGGGCTGGGACCCCACCGCGTCCCCCGACCCCATCCCCGAGAGGGACAAGACACCGGGTGGGGGGGGTGTCCGCAGGGTGGGGGGGTGTCCTCGGGGTGCGGGGTGCCCCTGGGGTGGGGTGTGTCCTCAGGGTGGGGGGTGTCCCCAGGGCGGGGGTGCCCTCAGGGTGGGGGGTGTCTCTGGGGCGGGGGGTGTCCCCGGGGTGGGGGGTGCCCCCGGGGCAGGGGTGTCCTCAGGGTGGGGGGTGCCCCCGAGGTGTGGGGTGTCCCTGGGGTGTGGGGTGTCCCCGGGGCAGGGGTGCCCTCAGGGTGTGGGGTGTCTCTGGGGCGGGGGATGCCCTCAGGGTGTGGGGTGTCCCTGGGGTGTGGGGTGCCCCCGAGGTGTGGGGTGCCCCCGAGGTGTGGGGTGTCCCTGGGGCAGGGGGTGCCCTCAGGGTGTGGGGTGTCCCCAGGGCAGGGGGTGCCCCCGAGGTGTGGGGTGTCCCTGGGGTGTGGGGTGTCCCTGGGTTAGGGGGTGCCCTCAGGGTGTGGGGTGTCCCCGGGGCAGGGGGTGCCCCCGAGATGTGGGGTGTCCCTGGGGTGGGGGGTGCCCCCAGGGCGGGGGGTGTCCCTGGAGCAGGGGTGTCCTCGGGGCTGGGGGTGCCCTCAGGGTGTGGGGTGTCTCTGGGGCGGGGGGTGCCCCCGAGGTGTGGGGTGTCCGTGGGGTGTGGGGTGTCCCTGGGGCAGGGGGTGCCCTCAGGGCTGGGGGTGCCCCCGAGGTGTGGGGTGCCCCCGGGGGCTCACCCGTAGGTGTGCGAGGCCACGGCGCCGTTCACGCTGACGCAGAAGTGAAACTCCACCTGGGGGGAGGCGGGGGTCGGCGCAGGGACCCCCCCTCCCCCACCCCCACCCCCCCGCCATGGGTGCACCCCGGTGTGTCCCCCCCCCACCCCGTTCCCCGCTGCGGTACCTCGGGGTGCACCACGCTCGTCTTATGGAGGAACCGCCGCAGCGTCACACAGTCGGGCGACAGCGTGCCGGGGGGGGGGCTGAGCTGGGGGGGGGGGGGGAGCACAGAGAGGGATGGGGGGGGGGGGGGGGGGCACCCCAATGCACCCCACTAAACCGGACGCCCCGGGTGGGCAGACCCAGCGGGGATGGGGTCCCGCTTGTCCACACTGGTTTTGAAGACCAGCCTAGCCTCACCAAGGGACTGGGACCAGTTTGGGGGAACCAACCCAGCCCCGCCAAAGGACTGGGACCAGTTTGGGGGACCCACCCAGCCCCCCTTGGCCCTGGTGAGAGTTTTGGGGTGCCGCCCGCCCCCCGGTGACCCCATTTTGCCGTTCCCCCCCCCCCAAAACCAGGCCACCCCGGCTATATTTATCCGCCCGCCCTACTTGTGGCGGGGGCCGATGCTCCCGGGGGGCCCCCGGCCCCGATTCTGCCCCCCCCCCAAGGTCACCCTGGGGTGTGGGGAAGGAGGGCAGCGGGGGGGGGGGCCCCCCCAGAGCCCCCCCAGAGCCCCCCCAGCCTCACCTGGAAGGCCGAACGCAGCTGGGCTCGGTGCAGGATGCGGCCGCAGCACGGGGCAGGGGTGCGGGGGACCCCCGGTAGCTCCAGCACCCCCCGGGTGGCTGCAGGGGGGGTTGGGGGGGGGGGGGGGTGTCCAACAGTGAGGACCCCCGGGTGGGCAGCGGGGGGGGCCGCGGCGGGGGGCCGGGGACGTCTCCTACCTCCCCGCAGGGTTTCGGCGTCGATGTCGTGGCTGAGCTCCCCGGCGGCCGCCACTGCGGGGACAAGGGGGGGTGTTGGGGTCCCCTCAGCCCCCCCCCCCCCCCAAACCCCCCCCCCAAACTCCCCCCCCGACCCCTCACGCACCGGTGACGGTGCAGCGGGGCCGGCCCATGTCCCCCTCCGCCGCCAGGGCCACCAGCAGGGACCCCCGCCTCGGCTCCCCGCTGTCGGGGGGCCGCAGGCCCAGGAGGAGCCGCTCCAGCACCTGCGGGCACAGGCGGCGGTGGAGGGGACCCCCGGACCCCCCCCATCCTCCCCAGGGACCCCCCCCAAGACCCCTCCCCATCCTCCCTAGTGCCCCCTGAGCCCCCCAGAGCCCCCCCAAGACCCCCCTCATCCTCTCTAGTGACCCCTGACCCCCCCATAGACCCCTCCCATCCTCCCTAGTGCCCCCTGAGCCCCCCAAAGCCCCCCCAGGACCCCTTAATCCTCTCCGGGGACCCCAGACCCCCCCACACGGACCCCTCCCAAGACCCCCCTCATCCTCCCTAGTGACCTCTGACCTCTGCAGAGACACCCCCCCCCCAAGACCCCTCCCCATCCTCCCTAGTGACCCCTGAGCCCCCTTAGAACCCCCCCAAGCCCCCCTCAATCCTCTCTGGGGACCTCTGACCCCCCCAGGGACCCCCCCCATCCTCCCTAGCCCCCCCCCGACCCCCCCGGGGCCTCGCCCCCCCCCCCGCACCGCGCGCACGGCCTCGCCCGCCATGTCGCGCTCCCCCACCCCTTTTCCCGCGAGCGCCCCCTGGCGGCGCGGAGGAGGGGTGGGGGGTGGGGGGGGCCGCCAGGGACCCCACCCCCGGGGAGGGGCGTGTCGCCATGGCAACAGGCGGTGGCAGCGTTCCCCCCCCCCCTCCCCCGGGGCGGGGCCGTCGGGGCCGTCGCTATGGCAACCACCCTTCCCCCTCCCCGCGGCGGAGGCCCCGGCCCGGGTTGCCATGGCGACGGCGGGGGGTGGGGGGCGCCGGATGCCTGGGTTCCCCCCGACCCCCTCCCCCCAGTCACGGTGTTTCCCCCCCCCCCCCCGGTGCCGGTGACACCCCCCCCCCGTCACCCCGCCCCCCCGTGACCCCGCCCCCCGATACCTCTCTGGCCCCGCCCCCGCCCCGCCCCTCACGGCCGCGCCGCCGCGGGTGTGATGAGCTGCCGCGGCCTCAGCCCGTTCCGCCACCGCAGCGCGCAGGTAGGACCGGGCCGGGGCGGCGGCGCGGGGGGGGGGGACACACAGGGACGGGACGGACACACACACACACACACACACACACACACACACACCGGGAGGGACCCCCCCCCCCCCTCCCTTCCCCGAGCCCCGAGCCCGCGCCGCACCGGCTCCGCATCCCTCCCCCCCCGGTCTCTCCCCGGTCCCCCCCGGTCCCGCACCCCCCGGCACTGCGGCAGCCGCTCCGCACCCCGCAGCACCGGGCAGGGCCCCCCCCCCTCCCCGCTTTGTCCCGGGGGTCCCGCCGGCGCTGCGGGGCCTCGCTGGAAGGGTGGGGGGAGAGACACCCCCTACCCCCCCCCCCCCCCCAAGGCACGCGTGTTCGTGGCCTGCGCCCCGCGTGTCCCCCCTCCCCCCCTCCCCTCCCCCGGGACCCGGCGCGGGGGGGCCGGGGGGGGGTCCGGCCGCTGATCCCCGCACTAAGAGCATTAGCTGCCGGCCGGCGCAGCCTGCGGTGGGGGGGGGGAACGGGGGGGCCGGGACCCGCGGGGCCGGGGGAGGGGGGGGGAACCCCCGGGGATGGGGACCCCCCCCTGGGGATGGGAGGATGGAGGGGGGTGGCTCAGGGAGGATGGGGGGGGTTTGGGGGTCTCTAGGGAGGGTGGTGGGGGGGTTTGGGGGTCTCTAGGGAGGATGGGGGGGGTTTTGGGGGTCCCTAGGGAGGGGGGGGGGGTCCCTCCTGGATTGGGGGTGGGGGTCCCTCCTGGGTTGGACGGGTCCCTCCTGGGTGAAGGGTGTCTTGCACAGGTTTGGGGGGGGAGAATCCCTTGTGGGTTGGGGGGGGGGGATCCCTGAAGGATTGGGGGTCCCCTCCTGGGCTGGGGAGAGCCACGGGGCCGGGGGGGGCAACACACAGGTCCCTAGGGAGAATTGGGGGGGCTCCTTCCCCCCCTGCTGCCGCTCTCCTGCACCTGCCCTGCACCGTCCCTGCTCCGTGTCCCCCCCCTGGGTGACAGGACCCCCCCCCCCCCCCCCCGGTGACAGGACCCCCCCCCAACCGGTGACAGGACCCCCCCAGGGCGGCCATGCTGTCCCCCCCGGCCTACGACAGCCTGGAGCTGCAGCGGCAGTACGGCGACGTCAACAACCGCTGGGACGGGGCCGAGGAGGAGGAGGAGGAGGGCGACCATGAAGGCAGCTCGGCCCGCCGCTTCGAGCGCTCCCGCATCAAGGCGCTGGCCGGTACGGGGAAAAGGAGAGGGGGGGGACACGACACATGAACGGCACCCCCAAAAATGGGAGGGGACCCCAAAACCGGGGGGGGGGGGGGGGAGGAAGGAACCCAAAGCCATGAGGGAGCACCCCAAAATGGGGGGGGGAACTGAAATGCAAGGGGGCATCGCAAAATGGGGGGGGCTGCAAAATATAGGGGGGGGCGCCCCAAAAAACAAGGGGAGCGCCTCAAAACGTAAGGGGGGGCTTCCCAAAATAGGGGGGGAACCCAAAACAGGGGGGCATCCCAAAACGCAGGGGGGGGCCACCCTAAAACTGAGGGGGGGGGGGGGCAGGAGGATGGAGGCTGAGGTCCCGGGGGGGCAGCGGCACTGGGGGAGCCCTGAGGGGACCCAGGCGTGGGGTGACCCCCCCTGCACCCCCTGACACCCCCCCAAGGGGACCCAGGCGTGGGGGGACCCCCCCTGCACCCCCCCGACCCCCCCAGGGCGCGCACACGCACACCCATGCAGGCAGGTGCACACGCAGCCACGTGCACACGTAGACGTGCACGAGGGCACACATGCACGTGCATACGCGGGCACACGCGCACACGCATGCATGCGCACGCACGCGCCTGCGAACACACGTGCACGCGTGTGCACGCAGCTCCGCGCACGCGTGCGCACGCACACAGGCGTGCACACGCCGCTATGCGTACATATGCGCTTACACACGGACGCACGCACACGCGCATACAGCCACCAGTGCGCACGCGCACGTGCAGGTATAAACACGCACACGCGCACACGCGCACCTGTGCATGCCTACGCGTGCATGTGCAGACACGGGCGCACACGCCTGCGAACGCGCGTGCACGCATGCACACGCAGCTACACGCATGCACACGCGCGTATACAGCCAGCAGCGTGCAAACACGTACACGCGCGCGGCCACGGCTGCGCGCGCCCGCCCTCCCAGACACACGCGTGCACACGCGTGCACACGCCGAGCCGCCCGACCTGTTTTGATGTAAAATCCCGGCGCCGCCCTCGCCCGCCCGGCCCCGCCGCGGCACCCAGCCCCACGGGTGTCCCCCCCCCCCCCCCGTCCCCCGCCATGTCCCGCCGCCCCCCCGTGCCCCCCGCCGCCCCCCGGCTCTGCCCGGCCGCCGCCACCACCGGCCCGGCCCAGCTCCCCGGCGTCCTCAAGGGACGCTTCAAGCAGCTCCAAGGTGAGACGGGGGGGGGGGACACCCCCCCCCAGACAAGGATGGGGGCACCCCCAGGGGGATGGGGACCCCCCCAAGTCCCCCCAGGGCCCTCCCGGTCCCCCTGGGTGTCGTGTCCCCCCCCCCCAGTCCCTGTAGGCCCCGTCTGTGCCCCCCATGTCCCTCTGTGCCCCCCATGTCCCTCTCTGCCCCCCCCCAAGTCCCCCTGCTACACCCCCCCCCGCTCCCTATAGGTGAGCCCTGCCTCTATAGGTCACCTCTATAGGTCCTGCCAGCCGCTATAGGGCTCCCTAGAGCCTGGAGCTCACCCCCAACTCCTCCCAGTCCTTGTAGATCTTCTCCAGGTGTCCCCCCCAGACCCTATAGACACCCCCCCCACCCCCCCCAATCTCTATAGTCTCCCCTGGCCCTATAGGTCCCGCCTGGGTCCCCCCCCAGTCCCTATGGGGCTCCCCGGAGCCCCACAGGTGCCTCCAGACCCTATAGGACCCCCCCGGCCCCTATAGGTGTTTTCCAGGACCCTATAGGTGTTTTTTGAAATCCTATAGATGTCCTTTGAGAGTGTATAGATGTCCCTTGAGACCCTATAGGTGTCCCTTGACGCCCTATAGGTGCCCCCTCAAGCCATACAGGTGCCCCCCCACCCCCCGGCTCCCTCTGGGTCCCGTCCCCCCCCCCGACCCTGCCGCTGCCCCCCCGCTCCCTGGTGCCCATCCATCCATTCCCCCCCCCCCCCCCTTATAGATCCTATAGATCCCTCCAGGTTCCCACGCACCTCCCTGAAACCACCGCCCCCCCACCCCCACCCCCCCGCACCCCGAAACCGGCACACCCAAACCCCGCGGGGCGACGCCCGACACCCCCGGACGCCTGGGTCCCCTCGGGGGGGGGGACACGGGATGGGGGTGCACCCAGACGCCTGGGCTCCCTCCTCACCTTGGGGGGGGGGGGGGGGGCCGGGGGTGGGAGCCCCAATGCCTGGGACCCCTCGGGGGGGGGACACGCACACACGACCCCAAGGTGTCCAAGGGGGGGGACCCAAAGGTGTCCAAGGGGGGGGCACCCACGTGTCCGGCCATGGCCCCCCCGAACCCCGCCGTCCCCGGGGGCTGGACTCTGCTCCAGCCTCGGCCGAGCAAACGGGGGGTGGGGGGGGGCGGCATGTCCCCCCCCAAGCTGGGCTCTGCCCCCCCCCCGCCGCCCTCCTCAGGGCATGCACACGCGTGTGCACCGTGTGCCGGCCCCGCGTGGCCGTACCTGCGCCTGCACAGGCGTGTGCACCGTGAAGCCCGCGTGCCGGCCGCTGCGGGTGACCGTGCACCGGCCTGGGCCCGATCACACGCGTGTGCGACGCACCTGGCCGCCGGCCCTGCACACGCGTGTCTCCCGCCCTGGCACGCGCCGGTTGGCGGTGCACACGTATGTGCGTGTGGGGGGTAGGTGGACACGCGTGTGGGGGGGTAGGCGGACACGCGTGTGCGTGGCGGTGGGGCCCGTTCGGCGCTGCGCACACGCGTGTGCGTGGCGGTAGGGCCCGGCCGGTGCTGCACACACGCGTGTGCCTCCAGCCCAGGCACCTCCCGGCTCTCCCAGCCCTCCGTGGCCCCCCCAAGACCCCCCGCAGCACCCCAAAACCCCCCAATCCCCCCCCCACCACGGTCCAGCCCCAAATCTTCTTACAGCTAATCCGGGGGCCGGCGCCGGGCACGGCCGGCACAGGGAGCCGAGCACCCCCCCACACACACACACCAAGGGGGCCTGGGTCCCCTGGGTTGGGGGGGGGATTGGGGGACCCCCACCCCCGGACCCCCACCTGTGGGGTGGGTTACCTGGCTCTTTGGTCCCACGACGGGGGTCCCAGCCTCACGGTGCTGCCCCGGGTTGGGGGTCCCGGCTTCGTGTCTCCGGCCAAGGTGGGGGTCTCTGGTTGAGGTGGGGGTCTCTGGCGGGGGGTGGGGGTCTCTGGCGAGGGGTGGGGGTCTCTGACACCCTCACCCCCCCCCCAGACGAGCGCGAGGCGGTGCAGAAGAAGACCTTCACCAAGTGGGTGAACTCCCACCTGGCGCGGGGGACCTGCCGGCTGGGGGACCTCTACAGCGACCTGCGGGACGGCCGCATGCTGCTGCGCCTGCTGGAGGTGCTCTCGGGGGAGCAGCTGGTGAGCGGGGATCCCCCCCGTCCCCCCCAACTCGGGATGGGGAACCCCCAGGGACACACCCCCCCCCCCCTGTGGGTGGGCACCCCCTCCCCGCAACACCCAGGCTCCAGCTTCCCTGGGACTCCGACGGCCGGGCGCCCCTTTCCTGGGAGCCCGGTGCCTGGGCAACCCGACCTGGGACCCCTAGACCTGGGACCCCTTCCCCGGGACCCCCAGGCACCCCCTTCCCTGGGACCCCAACA
This sequence comes from Sarcoramphus papa, assembly GCA_037962945.1. Classification (NCBI taxonomy): domain Eukaryota; kingdom Metazoa; phylum Chordata; class Aves; order Accipitriformes; family Cathartidae; genus Sarcoramphus; species Sarcoramphus papa. The sequence goes on along the minus strand of CM075618.1, from coordinate 669,933 downwards.
CCCAGGCACCCCCTTCCCTGGGACCCCCAGGAATCCCCTTCCCCAGGACTCCTGCATCTGGGACCCCTTCCCTGGGACCCCCAGGCACCCTGTTCCCCAGGACCCCTTCCCTGGGACCCCCAGGCACCCCATTCCCCAGGACCCCGTCCCTGAGACCCCCAGGCACCCCCTTCCCCAGGATTCCGGTATATGGCACCCCTTTCCTGGGTCTCTGGCATCCGAGCACCCCTTCCCTGGGACCCTAGTGCCTGGGCGACCCTCCCTGGGACCCCCAGCCCCCTTCCCTGGGACCCCCAGGCACCCCATTCCCCAGGACCCCGTCCCTGGGACCCCCAGGCACCCCCTTCCCTGGGACCCTGGCATCCAGGCAGCCCTCCCTGGGACCCCTAGACCTGGGACCCCGTCCCTGGGACCCCCAGGCACCCCCTTCCCTGGGACCCCAACACCCAGGCACCCCCTTCCCTGGGACCCCCAGGAATCCCCTTCCCCGGGACTCCTGCATCTGGGACCCCTTCCCTGGGACCCCCAGGCACCCCATTCCCTGGGACCCTGGTATCTGGCACCCCCTTTCCTGGGTCTCTGGCATCCGAGCACCCCTTCCCTGGGACCCCAGTGCCTGGGTGGCCCTCCCCAGGACCCCCAGGTCCCCTTCCCTGGGACCCCCAGGCACCCCATTCCCCAGGTCCCCTTCCCTGGGACCCCCAGGCACCCTGTTCCCCAGGTCCCCTTCCCTGGGACCCCCAGGCACCCCATTCCCCAGGACCCCGTCCCTGAGACCCCCAGGCACCCCCTTCCCCAGGATTCCGGTATCTGGCACCCCCTTTCCTGGGTCTCTGGCATCCGAGCACCCCTTCCCTGGGACCCCAGTGCCTGGGCGACCCTCCCTGGGACCCCCAGCCCCCTTCCCTGGGACCCCCAGGCACCCCATTCCCCAGGACCCCGTCCCTGGGACCCCCAGGCACCCCCTCCGCTGGGACCCTGGCACCTGGGCACCCCCCTCCCTGGGACCCCCACCCCTGGCACCCCCTCCCCATGCGCTGGGGGGGGCCTCACCCTGCGCCCGCCCCTGCCCCCCTCCAGCCCAAGCCCACCAAGGGCCGGATGCGGATCCACTGCCTGGAGAACGTGGACAAGGCGCTGCAGTTCCTCAAGGAGCAGCGGGTGCACCTGGAGAACGTGGGCTCCCACGACATCGTGGACGGCAACCACCGCCTCACCCTCGGCCTCGTCTGGACCATCATCCTCCGCTTCCAGGTACCGCCGCCCCCGGGGGGTCCCTGCACCCGCCACGGGGGTCCCTGCATCTGCCACGGGGGGTCTTGCACCCGCCACGGGGGTCCCTGCATCCGCTGTGGGGTCCCTGCATCTGCCATGGGGGTCCCTGAATCTGCTGTGGGGTCCCTGCGTGTGCCACAGGGGTCTTGCACCCACCACGGGGGTCCCTGAATCCGCTGTGGGGTCCCTGCATGTGCCACGGGGGTCTTGCACCCACCATGGGGGTCTTGCACCCGCCACGAGGGTCCCTGAATCCGCTGTGGGGTCCCTGCAGCCGCCACGGGGATCTTGCACCCACCGTGGGGGTTTTGCACCCACCACAGGGGTTCCTGAATCCGCTGTGGGGTCCCTGCATGTGCCACAGGGGTCTTGCACCCACTGTGAGGGTCTTGCACCCACTGTGGGGGTCCCTGCATCTGCCATGGGGGTCTTGCACCCGCCACGGGGGTCCCTGCATCCGCTGTGGGGTCCCTGCACATGCCACAGGGGTCTTGCACCCACTGTGGGGGTCTTGCACCCACCACAGGGGTCCCTGAATCCACTGTGGGGTCCCTGCGTGTGCCATGGGGGTCTTGCACCCACCGTGGGGGTCTTGCACCCACCATGGGGGTCCCTGAATCCGCTGTGGGGTCCCTGCATGTGCCACGGGGGTCTTGCACCCACCATGGGGGTCTTGCACCCGCCACGAGGGTCCCTGCATCTGCCATGGGGGTCTTGCACCCACCGTGGGGGTCCCTGAACCCACTGTGGGGTCCCTGCATCTGCCATGGGGGTCTTGCACCCACCATGGGGGTCTTGCACCCGCCACAGGGGTCCCTGAATCCGCTGTGGCGTCCCTGCATGTGCCACAGGGGTCTTGCACCCACTGTGAGGGTCTTGCACCCACTGTGGGGGTCTTGCACCCATCGTGGGGGTCCCTGAACCCACTCCGGGGTCCCTGCACCCGCTGTGGGTCTGTGCCCCCACCTTGGAGCCCCCTGCCCCGGCCGGGAGCCCCCCCCATACCCGTCCCCAGCCGTGGGGTGGTCCGGAGCCCCCCCCTCACCTCGCGCTGCCCCCCAGATCCAGGACATCAGCGTGGAGACAGAGGACAACAAGGAGAAGAAGTCGGCCAAGGACGCGCTGCTGCTCTGGTGCCAGATGAAGACGGCGGGGTGAGCGTGGGGCAGGGGGGTCCGGGGGGGGGTCCTGAGGGGCCCCAGGGGATTCTGGGGGGTGCCGGGGACGGGGACGGGGGTCCCGGGGGTCCCAGGCTGAGCCCTCACCCCAGCGCCTGGCAGGTACCCCAACGTGAACGTGCACAACTTCACCACGAGCTGGCGGGACGGGCTGGCCTTCAACGCCATCATCCACAAGCACAGGTGGGGCAGGGGATGTGGGGCAGGGGATGTGGGGCAGGGGATGTGGGGCAGGGGATGTGGGGCAGGGGACGCGGGGCGCCCGGTGACGTCTGCACGTGAGGCAGGGGACGCGGGGCGCACGGCGACGGCTGCGGGGGACGCGGGATGCGGGACGCCGGGATGCGGGCCATGGGGCGCAGCACAGGGGGCGCAGGATGGGGATGTGGGGCAGGCGGTGGGGCAGGTTGTGGGGCAGGGGCCGTGGGGCTGAGGCTCTCCCGTTGCCCAGGCCGGACCTGGTGGACATGGACGCCCTGCGGCGCTGCAACGCGCACTACAACCTGCAAAGCGCCTTCAACCTGGCCGAGCGCGAGCTCGGTCTGACCAAGCTGCTGGACCCCGAGGGTGAGGAGGGGCCGGGGGGGCTGTGGGGGGCTGTGGGGGGCTGTGGGGCGCTGGGGGGGGGCCGTGGGGGTCGGCCGCACTCCCCCCCGGCCACTCTGCTCCCCACAGACGTCAACGTGGACCAGCCGGACGAGAAATCCATCATCACCTACGTGGCCACCTTCTACCACTACTTCTCCAAGATGAAGGCGCTGGCGGTGGAGGGGAAGCGCATCGGGAAGGTGACGGGACAGAGGGGGCGGACGGACAGACGGACGGACGGACGGAGGGAGGGCTGGAGGGAGGGAGAGACGGGCAGAGAGGTGAACGGGGGGCGGGTGGCTGGGGGAAGAAGATGAATGAGGGCCCAAAGGGATGGACAGACAGATGGAGAGAGAGGGGACAGACAGCTGGGTGGAGGGGAGGACAAGGGGATGGACGGACAGACAGATGGAGATGGGCAGGTAGAGGGGGGAGTGCCCAAACGGACGGACAGATGGACGGCTGGCTAGAGGGAGGGAGAGGAGAGATGGACAGACAGCCGAGTAGGCGCCCAAACGGATGGACAGACAGACAGCCGGCGGGAGGGCAGGAGGGAGGAGGCGGACGCTCGACGGAGGGCCGGACAGACGGCCGGGCAGGGATCCGGCAGGAGGGAGCGCGGGCAGATGGCCGGCGGGATGAGCCGGCGGGGGGGACACACGGGGGACGGCACGGCAGATGGACAGACGGCCGGCGCCGCAGGTGCTGGACGCGGCGCGGGAGGCGGAGGAGCTGGTGGGGAAGTACGAGGAGCTGGCGGGCGAGCTGCTGGGCTGGATCGAGCAGACCATCCTCACCCTCAACGACCGGCAGTTGGCCAACGCTCTGCCCGGCGTGCAGAACCAGCTCCAGGCCTTCAACACCTACCGCACCGTCGAGAAGCCCCCCAAGTGAGCCCCCGCGCCCTAACACCCCCCCCACCGCCCCTTCCCCGGCCGGGCTGGGGGTCCCCGGGGGGGCTCAGCGTCGCGTCTCCCCCCTCCTCCTCTCCCAGGTTCATGGAGAAAGGCAACCTGGAGGTGCTGCTCTTCACCGTCCAGAGCCGGATGCGAGCCAACAACCAGAAGGTCTACGTGCCGCGGGAGGGGAAGCTCATCTCCGACATCAACAAGGTGGGACGGGGACGGTGGCGGCGCGGTGCCGTGCCGTGCCGTGCCGTGCCGGGGGCTGACGGGGAGTCATGGCGGCAGGCGTGGGAGCGGTTGGAGAAGGCGGAACACGAGCGGGAGCTGGCGCTGCGCACCGAGCTCATCCGGCAGGAGAAGCTGGAGCAGCTGGCGGCACGATTCGACCGCAAGGCGGCCATGAGGGAGACCTGGCTGAGCGAGAACCAGCGCCTCGTCTCCCAGGTACCGGCCGGCGGGGGGACCGGGCCGACCAGGGGTCCCGCTCCCCGCCGACGACCCCCGAGGACCCCAGGGACCCGGGTGGCCGGGGGTCCCGCTCCCCACTGCCACCCACCCTGGGGACCAGGCGGACAGGGGTCCCGCTCCCCACCGCCACCCACCCCGGGGACCCAAGGTGTTTGGGGGTCCCACTCCCCACCCCTCCCCAATGACCCCAGGGTGACTGGGGGTCCCCACTCCACCCCATGGCCCCAGATGCCCAGGGTCCCCACTCCATCCCAGGGACCCCAGGTGCTTGGGGGTCCCGCTCCCCGCCGCCACCCACCCCAGGGACCCCAGGTGTTTGGGGGTCCCACTCCCCGCCGCCACCCACCCCAGGGACCCCAGGTGTTTGGGGGTCCCGCTCCCCGCCGCCACCCACCCCAGGGACCCAAGGTGCTTGGGGGTCCCGCTCCCCGCCGCCACCCACCCCAGGGACCCCAGGTGCTTGGGGGTCCCGCTCCCCGCCGCCACCCACCCCAGGGACCCCAGGTGCTTGGGGGTCCCGCTCCCCGCCGCCACCCACCCCAGGGACCCCAGGTGTTTGGGGGTCCCGCTCCCCGCCGCCACCCACCCCAGGGACCCAAGGTGCTTGGGGGTCCCGCTCCTCGCCGCCACCCACCCCAGGGACCCAAGGTGCTTGGGGGTCCCGCTCCGCACCGCCACCCACCCCAGGGACCCAAGGTGTTTGGGGGTCCCGCTCCCCGCCACCACCCACCCCAGGGACCCAAGGTGCTTGGGGGTCCCGCTCCGCACCGCCACCCACCCCAGGGACCCAAGGTGTTTGGGGGTCCCGCTCCCCGCCGCCACCCACCCCAGGGACCCCAGGTGTTTGGGGGTCCCGCTCCCCGCCGCCACCCACCCCAGGGACCCCAGGTGCTTGGGGGTCCCGCTCCCCGCCGCCACCCACCCCAGGGACCCAAGGTGCTTGGGGGTCCCGCTCCCCACCGCCACCCACCCCAGGGACCCCAGGTGTTTGGGGGTCCCGCTCCCCGCCGCCACCCACCCCAGGGACCCCAGGTGCTTGGGGGTCCCGCTCCCCACCCCTCCCCAATGACCCCAGGGTGACTGGGGGTCCCACTCCACCCCATGGCCCCAGATGCCCAGGGTCCCCACTCCACCCCGGGGACCCAAGGTGCTTGGGGGTCCCGCTCCCCACCACCACCCCCTATCGACCTCGGGGTGACCGGGGGTCCCCGGGGACGGAGGGGCCGTCCCCTGCCCCGTCCTTACGTCTCGCCGCGTCCCCCCGCACCCAGGACAACTTTGGGACGGACATGTCGGCGGTGGAGGCGGCGGTGCGGAAGCACGAGGCCATCGAGACGGACATCGTGGCCTACAGCGAGCGGGTGCAGGCGGTGAGCGCGGTGGCGGCCGAGCTGGAGGCCGAGCGTTACCACGACATCCGCCGCGTCCTGACGCGCCGCGACAACGTGGTTCGGCTCTGGGATTTCCTCCGGCAGCTGGTGGCCGCCCGCCGCGAGCGGCTGCTGCTGCACCTGGAGCTGCAGAAGATGCTGCAGGACCTGGCGCATCTCATGGACTGGATGGAGGAGATGAAGGTACCGGTGGTGGCGGTCGGCGTGGCGCGGGGCGGCGCGGCGGCCGGACCCTGACGCCGCCGCGTCCCCCGTCCCTTGGTGCGGCAGGGCCGGCTGCAGTCGCAGGATTTGGGGAAGCACCTGCACGGGGTGGACGACCTGCTGCAGATCCACGCGCTGGTGGAGGCCGACATCGCGGCGCAGGCGGAGCGGGTGCGGGCGGTGAGCGCCGCGGCGCAGCGATTCGCCGTGCCCGGTGAGGGTGAGTGCGGCCAGAGGCACCCCGGGACCCCCGGACCCCCGGCACGGCCGGTGCGCGCTGGCAGGGGATGATCCCAGACTCCCGATCCCCGGGAGGGCTGGAGCACCCTGGCCCCCAGACCCCCGGGGGGGCGCTGGTGAACCCCGAACCCCCCAAATCCCGGGATGGCCCCAGACCCCCAACCCCCGGAAAAGCCCCCGACCTTGGCCCCCCAACCCCCGGGGGGCCGGTGTACCCTGAACCCCCAAAACCCACAGTGCCCCAGACCCCCAAACCCCAGCATGGCCCCCAACCCCAGCCCCCCGGGGCGGCCGGTGCCCCCCCAGACCCCCAAACCCCAGGACGTCCCCCGGCCCCCTGAGGCGGCCGGTGCCCCCCTGGACCCCCAAACCCCAGGACGTCCCCCAGCCCCCTGAGGCGGCCGGTGCCCCCCTGGACCCCCAAACCCCAGGATGTCCCCCAGCCCCCCGGGGCGGCCGGTGCCCCCCCTGTACCCCCAAACCCCAGGACGTCCCCCAGCCCCCCGGTGCCCCCCCAAACCCCAGGACGTCCCCCAGCCCCCCAGGGCAGCCGGTGCCCCCCGCGCCCCCTCAGGGACCTACCGGGCGTCCCCGCAGGCTACCAGCCCTGCGAGCCGGCGGCGGTGCGCGAGCGCGTGGCCACGCTGGAGCTGCGTTACCGGGAGCTGGCGGAGCTGGCGGGACAGCGGCGGGCTCGGCTGGAGGAATCGCGGCGGCTCTGGAAATTCTTCTGGGATACGGGAGAGGAGGAGGCCTGGATGCGGGAGCAGGAACGGCTCCTCTCTTCCGAGGACGTCGGCCGGGATCTGACCAGCTCCCTGCGCCTGCTGAGTCAGCACGACGCCTTCCGCGGGGAGCTGAGCGGGCGCGCGGGGCCGCTGGAGCAGGCGCTGGCCCGGGGCCGGGGTTTGGCGGCCGAGGGCCGGTTAGGGGCGGCCGAGGTGGCCGAGCGGGTACGGGAGATGGAAGGACGTTGGCGGGCGTTGGCCGAACTGGCGGCCGAACGCGAGCGACGCCTGCGGGAAGCCACCGGCTTCTTCCAGTTCCAGGCGGAGGCGGCGGACGCCGAGGCCTGGCTGGAGGACGCCCTGCGCCTGGCATCCAGCCCCGAGCTGGGCCACGACGAGTATTCCACCCGTAGCCTGGCCCGGCAACACCGGGAGGTACAGGAGGAGGTGCGGAGCCACCGCCCCGCCATCGACGCCTTGCACGAGCAGGCTCGAGCCCTGCCGCCCGCCTTCGCTGACGTTCCCGGCGCGGCCGGTCGGCTGCCGGTGCTGGAACGGCGTTACCAGGAGCTGGCGGCGCGAGCCGAGCGCCGGCGGCAGGACCTGCAGGACGCCCTCAGCCTCTACACCATGCGCAGCGAGGCGGACGCCTGCGGGCTGTGGGTGGGCGAGAAGGAGCAGTGGCTGCACGCCATGCGCGTCCCCGACAAGCTGGAGGACCTGGAGGTGGTGCAGCAGCGGTGAGCGCCGGCACCGGATTCCACACCCCCCCCTTCCTTCGGCGCGGCACGGCACGGCCCCCTCCACGGCGGGCGCTGAGCCCCCGTCCCCGCTCGCCGCCCGCAGCTTCGAGACGCTGGAGCCGGAGATGAACAACCTGGCGTCCCGCGTGGCCGCCGTCAACCGCATCGCCGACCAGCTGCTGGCCACCGACCAGCGCAACCAGGAGAGCATCCGCGCCACCCGCGAGCAGCTCAACGCCAGGTGGGCGGCGGGCGCTGCGGGCGGGCAGGGTGCTGCGGGCGGGCAGGGAGGGATGCTCCAGGCCGGGATGCTCCAGGCAGGGTGGAATGCTCCAGGCAGGCAGGCAGGACGATGCTCCAGGCAGGATGATGCTCCTGGCAGGCAGGGATGCTCCCGGCAGGGTGGGATGCTCCCGGCAGGCAGGCGGGATGATGCTCCAGGCAGGGATACTCCAGGCAGGGATGCTCCCAGCAGGCAGGCAGGATGATGCTCCAGGCAGGACAATGCTCCAGGCGGGATGAAGCTCCAGGCAGGGATGCTCCAGGCAGGCAGGACAATGCTCCAGGCAGGGATGCTCCTGGCAGGCAGGCAGGACGATGCTCCAGGCGGGACGATGCTCCAGGCAGGCAGGATGATGCTCCAGGCTGGGATGCTCCAGGCAGGCAGGGATGCTCCAGGCAGGGTGGGATGCTCTAGGCAGGCAGGCAGGACGATGCTCCAGGTGGGATGATGCTCCAGACAGGGATGCTCCCAGCAGGCAGGGTGGGATGCTCCAGGCAGGCAGGGATGCTCCCAGCAGGCAGGCAGGACGATGCTCCAGGCGGGACGGCCGGGCAGCCGCAGGCAGGACGGGCCCGCTGCGGGCGCGGTGCCGGCAGCCGCGTTCCCGCTGACCCCGCTGCGGCGCAGGTGGGAGCGGTTCCGCGCGCTGGCCGACCAGAAGAAGGAGGCGCTGACGTCGGCCCTGAACATCCAGAACTACCACCTGGAGTGCGACGAGACCACGTCCTGGATGCGGGAGAAGACGAAGGTGATCGAGTCGACGCAGGGGCTGGGCAACGACCTGGCCGGCGTCATGGCCCTGCAGCGCAAGCTCTCGGGCATGGAGCGCGACCTGGAAGCCATCCAGGGCAAGGTGCGGGATTTGCGAGCCGAGGCGGAGAAGTTGGCGGCCGAACACCCGGAACAGGCGCCCGCCATCCTGGCCCGGCTGTCGGCCATCGAGGCGGTGTGGGACGAGCTGTGCCGCAGCCTGCGGCGACGCGAGGAGTCGTTGGGGGAGGCCAGCAAGCTGCAGGGCTTCCTGCGGGATCTGGCCGCCTTCCAGGCCTGGCTATCCCGCACCCAGACGGCCGTGGCCTCCGAGGACGTGCCGGCCACCCTGGCCGAGGCCGAACGGTTGCTGAGTCAGCACGAGAGCATCCATAAGGAGATCGCCCACTACGGCGACGACTACCGCAGCACGCGAGCCGTGGGCCGGGAGGTGACGCAGGGACAGACGGACGCGCAGCACGTCTTTCTGCACCAGCGCCTGGAAGCTCTGGACACGGGCTGGGAGGAGCTGGGGAGGATGTGGGAGAACCGCCACCACCTCCTCTCCCAAGCCTTCGCCTTCCAACTCTTCCTCCGCGACTCCAAGCAGGTCGAGGGCGTCCTCAGCACCCAGGTGAGCGGCTGGGGAGGCGAAGCCGGCGGCGGTGGCGGCGGCAGGGACCCCGGGGTGCCGGAGGGGCGGTGGTGACGCCCGGTCCGGCACCCTGCGCAGGAGTACGCCCTGTCGCACACGGAGATGCCCGGCACGCTGCCGGGAGCCGAGGCCTCCGTCAAGAAGCACGAGGATTTCATGGCCACCATGGAGGCCAACGGGGAACGCGTCCAGGGGCTGGTAGCCGCCGGGCGCAAGCTGGTGGCCGAGGGCAGCCTCCACGCCGACAAGGTGCAGGAGACGGTGGATTCGGTGGAGAGCAGGTGAGGGGACCGCCCTTCCCGCCGCGGCCCGGCTCTGGCGCCGGCATCCCCGGCCCAGCCCTCACCCCCCGCCCTCGCCGCAGGCACCGGAGGAACCGGGACACGGCCCAGGAGCTGCTGGGGCGGCTGCGGGACAACTGGGAGCTGCAGCGGTTCCTGCAGGACGGGCAGGAGGTGAGCATGGGAGCCCGGGAGGGACGGGGACGGGGACGGGAAGGAGGACGGGATGCGGTGGGATGGGATGGGACCAGGGGCGGGATGGGAGCCGGCACGGCGTGACGGCCCCGTCCCCGCTCTCCTGCCGGCAGCTCGCGCTCTGGATCAACGAGAAGATGCTGACGGCGCAGGACGTCTCCTACGAGGAGGCCCGCAACCTGCACACCAAGTGGCAGAAGCACCAGGCCTTCGCCGCCGAGCTGGCCGCCAACAAGGGCTGGCTGGAGAAGATGGAGAAGGTGGGGCCGGGGTGCGGCCGGGGCGCCGGGACCCCTTCCTCCCTGCCTCCGCATCCCCGCTGACGCCGGCGTCCCCGGCAGGAGGGCCGGCAGCTGGCGTCGGCGAAGCCGGAGCTGGGGACGGTGGTGACGGAGAAGCTGTCGGCGCTGCGGGGGCTGTGGGAGGAGCTGGAGTCGACGACGCGGACGAAGGCGCGGCGCCTGTTCGACGCCAACCGCGCCGAGCTCTGCGCCCAGTCCTGCGCGGCGCTGCGGGGCTGGCTGGCCGGCGTGCACGCCCAGCTGCGCTCCGACGACTACGGCAAGGACCTCACCAGCGTCAACATCCTGCTCAAGAAGCAGCAGGTCGGCGGGGGACGGCGTCGGCGGGGGACGGGGGTGCGGGGGGACGGGGGTGCAGGGGACGGGGGTGCAGGGGGACAGGGTGCAGGGAACAAGGGTGCACAGGGATGGGGTGCAGAGGGACGGGGTGCAGGGGATGGGGTGCACAGGGAACAAGGGTGCAGGGGACGGGGTGCAGGGGGACTGGGGTGCAGGGGGACTGGGGTGCAGGGAACAGGGTGCAGGAGGACAGGGTGCAGGGGACGGGGTGCACAGGGATGGGGTGCAGGGAACAAGCATGCAGGAGGACAGGGGTGCAGGGGGACGGGGTGCACGGGGACGGGGTGCAGGGAACAAGGGTGCAGGGGGATGAGGTGCAGGGGACAAGGGTGCACATGGATGGGGTGCAGGGGGACGGGGTGCAGGGGATGGGGTGCAGGGGATGGGGTGCACAGGGAACAAGGGTGCAGGGGACGGGGTGCAGGGGGACTGGGGTGCAGGGAACAGGGTGCAGCGGACGAGGGTGCACAGGACAGGGTGCAGGGGACAGGAGCACACAGGGAAGGGGTGCCCAGGGACAGGGTGCCCAGGGACAGCGATGCATGGGGATGGGGCGCAGGAGACAGAGGTGCACAGGGAAGGGTGCCCGGCACAGCGGGGTGCCCAGGACAGCGGGGTGCCCGGCACGGGGTCACTCACCCACCCGGCACCCCCGGGGCAGATGCTGGAGAAGCAGACGGCGGTGCGGGAGAAGGAGGTGGAGGCGATCCGGGCGCAGGCGCAGGCCCTGAGCCGGGAGGACGCCAGCGCGGCCGAGGTGCAGGGGCAGGTCCGCGCCGTGGAGGAGCAGTTCCTGGGGCTGCGGGAGCCGCTGCGGGAGCGCTGCCGAAAGCTCCTGGCCTCCAAGGAGGAGCACCAGTTCAACCGCGACCTGGAGGACGAGATCGTGAGTGGGCGCCCGGCCGCGGGAGGGGACCCCGGGGACCCGCCGTCTCCCCTGACCCCCCGTCTCCCCTGACCCCCCGTCTCCCCTGACCCCCCCGTCTCCCCTGCCCCCCCGTCTCCCCTGCCCCCCCGTCTCCCCTGACCCCCGGTCTCCCCCGATCCCCCCGGTCTCCCCTGACCCCCGGTCTCCCCTGACCCCCCCCGTCTCCCCTGACCCCCTCCATCTCCCCTGACCCCCCCGTCTCCCCTGCCCCCCCGTCTCCCCTGACCCCCGGTCTCCCCCGATCCCCCCGTCTCCCCTGACCCCCGGTCTCCCCCGATCCCCCCGTCTCCCCTGACCCCCTCCATCTCCCCTGACCCCCCCGTCTCCCCTGACCCCCCGTCTCCCCTGACCCCCCCCGTCTCCCCTGACCCCCCGTCTCCCCTGACCCCCCGTCTCCCCTGACCCCCGGTCTCCCCCGATCCCCCCGTCTCCCCCGATCCCCCCGTCTCCCCTGACCCCCCGTCTCCCCTGACCCCCCCCGTCTCCCCTGACCCCCCCATCTCCCCTGACCCCCTCCATCTCCCCTGACCCCCCCGTCTCCCCTGACCCCCTCCATCTCCCCTGACCCCCTCCATCTCCCCTGACCCCCCCGTCTCCCCTGACCCCCCCCGTCTCCCCTGACCCCCCCATCTCCCCTGACCCCCTCCATCTCCCCTGACCCCCCGTCTCCCCCGACCCCCCCGTCTCCCCTGACCCCCCGTCTCCCCTGACCCCCCCCGTCTCCCCTGACCCCCCCATCTCCCACCAGCTGTGGGTGAAGGAGCGCAGACCCCTGGCTGTGTCCACCGACCACGGCAAGGACCTGCCCTCCGTCCAGCTCCTGATAAAGAAGAACCAGGTGGGTCGGGGCGGGGGGTCCGGCAGCCGCCGCTGCCCGCCATGGCGGGGGGGGGGGGGGGTCCCGCCATCCCCGGGACCACCCCTGCTCACCCCGTCTGTCGTGTGTCATCCCCCCCCCCCCCTTCCCCAGACGCTGCAGAAGGAGCTGCAGGGCCACGAGCGGCGGGTGGAGGAGCTGCTGGGGCGGCGCGGGGGGCTGTCGGGCCCGGCCGAGCGGGTGCGGGAGCTGCGGGAAGCCTGGCAGGAGCTGCGGCTGCAGGCGGAGCTGCGGCACCGCCGCCTGGAGCGGGCCCACGCCGCCCAGCAGTTCTACTGCGACGCCGCCGAGGCCGAGGCTTGGATGGGCGAGCAGGAGCTGCACATGATGTCCCAGGAGAAGGCCAAGGTACGGCCCCCGGGGCGGCGTGCCCCCCCACCCCGGCCCTGTGCCCCCCCACCCTGAGCCGCTGTGATCCCCCCCCCCGCCAGGACGAGCTGAGCGCCCAGGCCATGGTCAGCAAGCACTCGGTGCTGGAGCAGGCGCTGCGGGACTACGCCCACACCGTGCACCAGCTCTCGGCGCAGAGCCGCGACATGGCGGCCAGCGGGCACCCCGAGAGGTGGGCGACGTCCCTGGGTCCGCCGGCATCGTCCCACGGGGGACGGGCGTCCCCTGGCACCCCCCCCAGCCCCACCCGCATCATCCCACCGGGATCGTGTGTCCCCCCTCTGACCCCCCCCCAGCCCCACATCCATTGTCCCACGAGGACCGTGTCCCCCCCCGCCACCCCCCAGCCCCACGTCCATCGTCCCACGAGGACCAGGTCCCCCCTGCCACCCCCCAGCCCCACATCCATCATCCCACGAGGACCGTGTCCCCCCTGCCACCCCCCAGCCCCACATCCATCGTCCCACGAGGACCGTGTCCCCCCTGCCACCCCCCAGCCCCACATCCATCATCCCACGAGGACCGTGTCCCCCCCCGCCACCCCCCAGCCCCACGAGGACCGTGTCCCGTCCCCCCCCGCCATCTCCCATCCCTACCCGCATCATCCCATGGGGACCACGTGTGTGTGTCCCGTCCCCCCCCACCGCCTCCCACCCCGGTGCACGTCGTCCCCCGTCCCCCCCCGGGAGCGGGTGCCCGGTGCCGCCGGAGCTGACGGCGTCCGTGCCCGCAGCGAGCGGCTGAGGCTGCGGCAGGGCCAGGTGGACAAGCTGTACGCCAGCCTGAAGGACCTGGCGGAGGAGCGCCGGGCCACGCTGCAGGAGCACCAGCGGCTCTGCCAGCTCAAACGCGACGTGGACGACCTGGAGCAGTGGATCTCGGAGCGGGAGGTGGTGGCCGCTTCCCACGAGCTGGGCCAGGACTACGAGCACGTCACGGTGCGGGGCCCGGGGCGGGAGGGCGCCGGGGGGGGCATCCCCGCGTCCCCTCACCCGGCGTCCCCGACACGGCTCGTCGTCCCCCCCCCCTCTCCCCGCAGATGCTGCGGGACAAGTTCAGGGAGTTCTCCCGGGACACGAGCAGCATCGGGCAGGAGCGGGTGGACGGCGTCAACGGGCTGGCGGACGCGCTGATCGCGGCGGGGCACTCGGAGAACGCCACGGTGGCCGAGTGGAAGGACGGGCTGAACGAGGCCTGGGCCGACCTGCTGGAGCTGATCGACACGCGGTCGCAGATGCTGGCGGCCTCCTACGAGCTGCACCGGTTCTACCACGACGCCCGCGAGACCCTGGCGCAGGTGCAGCACAAGCAGAAGCAGCTGCCGGACGAGGTGGGCCGCGACCTGAACACGGCCGAGGCCATGCAGCGCATGCACACCGCCTACGAGCACGACATCCAGGCCCTCAGCGCCCAGGTGAGCCGCGCGGCGCGGCGGATGGCGCGGCGCGGCACGGCATGGGACGGCGGCGTGGCACGGGGTGGCACGGCGTGGTGTGGCGTGCCGTGCTGTGAAACAGCACAATGTGAAGCGGCACGGTGCAGCGTGATGCAGTACGGCACGGTGCAGCTCGGCACGGTGCAGCCCTGTGTGGCACAGCCTGGTGCAGCCCGGCACGGTGCAGCTCTGCGTGGCACAGCCCAGTGCAGCCCGGCACGGTGCAGCTCTGCGTGGCATAGCCCGGTGCAGCCCAGCATGGCACAGCCCGGTGCAGCCCGGCACTGTGCAGCTCTGCGTGGCACAGCCCGGTGCAGCCCAGCGTGGCACAGCCCGGTGCAGCCCGGCACTGTGCAGCTCTGCGTGGCACAGCCCGGTGCAGCCCGGCACGGTGCAGCACAGCACGGTGCAGCCCTGCATGGCACGGCAGTGCGGTGCAGCGTGGCACAGCGTGGCGTGGCACGGCACGGTGCAGCCCAGCGTGGTGCAGCGTGCCATGGCACCGTGCAGCGCGGCTCAGAATGGCGCGCTGCAGCCCGGCGCGGTGCAGTACGGCGCAGCGCGGCGCGGCCTCACCCCCGTGCGCCCGCAGGTGCGCCAGGTACAGGAGGACGCGGCGCGGCTGGAGAAGGCGTACGCCGGGGAGAAGGCGGCCGACATCCGCCGGCACGAGCAGGCGGTGAGCGAGGCCTGGGCCGAGCTGCGCGGCAGCAGCCAGGGCCGGCGCCGGCTGCTCCTCGACACCGTCGACAAGTTCCGCTTCTTGCGGGCGGTGCGGGACCTGCTGCTCTGGATGGACGGCGTCCGCCTGCAGATCGAGGGCCAGGAGCGCCCGCGGTGAGGGGGGGGGGGTGGCGGCAGCGATGGCGGCGGCGGCGGCACCGCGGGGACGCTGACCGTGTCGCCGTCCCCGGCGCAGGGACGTGTCCTCGGCCGACCTGGTGATCAAGAACCACCAGAGCATCAAGGCGGAGGTGGAGGCGCGGGCCGACAGCTTCGACGCCTGCGTGGCCATGGGCACCGCGCTGCTCGACAAGGGCCACTACGCCGCCGACAAGGTGGGGCCCTCCCCCTGTCCCTGTCCCTGTCCCCGTGTCCCCATCCACACCTCCGTGTCTCTGTCCCCATCCCCGTTCCTGCATCCCCATCCACACCTCCGTGTCTCTGTCCCCATCCCCGTTCCTGCGTCCCCATCCACACCTCCGTGTCTCTGTCCCTGTCCCCGTCCCCGTGTTCCCGTCCCCATCCCTGCATCCTCATCCCTGTATCTCTGTCCCCATCCCCATGTCCCCGTCCCCATGTCTCTGTCCCCATCCCTGTATCCCATCCCCATCCCTGCATCCTCATCCCCATACCTCTGTCCTTATCCCCGTGTCCCCAGCCCCGTTCCCATGTTCCTGTCCCCATCCCTGCATCCTCATCCCCGTATCTCTGTCCCCATCTCCGTGTCCCTGTCCCCATCCCCATGTCCCCATGTCTCTGTCCCCATCCCTGTATCCCATCCACATCCCCGTGTCCCCATGCCCGTATCTCTGTCCCCATCCCTGTGTCCCTGTCCCCATCCCTGCGTCCTCATCCCCATCCCCCTGTCCCCATCCCCCTGTCCCTGTCCCCATGTCTCTGTCCCCATCCCTCTATCCCATCCCCATCCCCATGTCCCCATCCCCATCCCCGTGCCTCTCTCCCCATCGCCGTGTCCCCGTCCCCATCTCCCTGTCCCCATGTCCCCGTCCCCGCATTCCCCCCCCTCCCCATGCCGCGCACTCACCCCCCCCCCCCTCAATCCCCAGATCTCGGAGAAGCTCTCGCAGCTGCAGGAACGCCGCCGGGATATCGGGGACCGCTGGAAGGAGAAGATGGACTGGCTGCAGATCGGTGAGCGCGGGGTCGGGGGGACCCCGGGGAAAGGGGGGGGGGGGTCCGGGTCCGCCCCGGACGCCTGGGTCGAGGCCGAGCCCCCGCCGCCCGTCTCCCCGCAGTGCTGGAGGTGCTGATGTTCGGGCGGGACGCCAGCATGGCGGAGGCCTGGCTCTCCAGCCAGGAGCCCCTGGTACGCTCGGCGGAGCTGGGGAGCAGCGTGGCCGAGGTGGAGAACCTCATCAAGCGCCATCAGGGCTTCCAGAAAGCGGCCGCCGCCTGGGAGGAGCGCTTCGCCGCCCTGCAACGCCTCACCACGGTGAGGGGGGGGTCGGGGGGGGGGGGGGGGGGGCACCCCGCCGCCGGCTGAGCCCCGGCACGCTCGGTGCAGGCGCTGACCCCCTCCGTCTGTGTCTGTGTGTGTGTCGTCCCCCCCCCTCCCGCCTCCCCAGTTGGAGGAGAAGGAGCGGCGGCGGCGTGAGGAGGAGGAGGCGAGGAAGAAGCGGCCGCCCACGCCCCCCCCAGCGCAGCCTGAGGCCGGGGGGGCCCCCCCGTCAGTGCCCCCCGACATCCAGAACGGCGTGGGGACCGGGGAGCCGCAGCGGTGAGGGATGGGGCATGGGTCAGGGGGGACGCAGAGGTCTGGGGGGGATGCGGAGGTCTGGGGGGGACGCAGAGGTCTGGGGGGGACATGGTGGTCTGGGGGGGTTTGGGGGGAACATTCAGGTCCGGGGGGGGTTGAGGGGTTGGGGGGGGGACCCGGGGGGAACATGGAGGTCTGGGGGGTTTGGGAGGGTGGGGGCCATGGGGCAATATGGGGACGTGGGGGGACGTGGGGTCCTGGTGGGACACCCTGGTGATATTGGGGAGCGGGGATATGGGGGTCCCGGGGGGGGGGACACGTGGGAAATGGGGGGTCCTGGGGGGATATGGGGGGGGACAGTGGGGACTTGGAGGGAAGGGGGGGGGCACAGGAGACGTGGGGGGACACAGGAGACACCAGCAGTGTTGAGGGGACATTGGGGACATCGGGGTCACAGGGAAAGAGGGGACACGGAGTGGGGGGGACATGCAGGGAGGGTCCCGGGGTGATAGGGGGTCCCCGTCCCCTCGCCCACCCCCGTGCCCCCCCCAGAGCCCCGGCCCTGCAGAGCCGCCAGCCGGAGGCACCGGCTGTCAACGGGATCTGCCCCGACAGCGCCGCGGCCCAGGTAACCCCCCCCCCGCCCCCCGAAATGCCGGGACCCCCCCTGCCGGGGTGGGGGGGGACACCCCCGGACGCCTCTGTGTGCCCCCCCCCCATGGGAGGGCACCCACGTCCCCCTGTCCCCCGCAGGTGCCGGCGGGGCCGGGGCTGACCAACGGGGCGCAGGAGCGGGGTCCCAGCCCGGGGGGGTCTCCCCGGGGGCGCCCGGGGGGGGTCCCGGCCCCCGACCCCGCCCACGCGGCCACGCTGCCCCCCCGCGCCCCCCCGGCCCCCGAGAGCCTGGAGGGCGGCCTCTGCCGCAAGCACGAGATGGAGGCCCAGGGCAAGAAGGCCCCCAACAGGTGAGGCCACGCCCTTTCGGACACGCCCGCACAGGCCACGCCCCCTTGGACACACCTGCACAGGCCACACCCCATCGGGCGCGCGCGCACACACACCCCCCGCCCTCCACATGCCACGCCCCATTTGGGCACACCCCATGTGCCACCACCCTGACCCCGCCCACAAGGACACACCCTTCCCAGGCCACACCCCCCTAGAGCCATGTCCCCCCCGACAGAGCCGTGTCGCCCCCCCCAGAGCCGTGTGTCCCCCCCCCAGAGCCGTGTGTCCCCCCCCCAAGAGCCATGTGTCCCCCCCCAGAGCCATGTCCCCCCCCCAGAGCCATGTGTCCCCCCCCCAGAGCCGTGTGTCCCCCCCCCAAGAGCCATGTGTCCCCCCCCCGAGCTGTGTCCGTCCCCCCCAGAGCCATGTCCCCCCCCCAGAGCTGTGTGTCCCCCCCCAGAGCCATGCCCCCCCCCAGAGCTGTGTGTCCCCCCCCAGAGCCATGCCCCCCCCCAGAGCTGTGTGTCCCCCCCCAGAGCCATGTCCCCCCCCCCCAGAGCTGTGTCGTCCCCCCCCCAGCGCCGTGCCCCCCCCAGAGCCGTGTCCCCCCCAGTGCCATGCCCCGCCCAGAGCCATGTCCCCCCCCCAGCCATATCCCCCCCCAGCACCATGCTCCCCCCCAGCGCCGTGCCCCCCCCCCCCCAAACCATCCCCCCCCCCCCATGACTCCGTGCCCCCCCCAGGTCGTGGCAGAGCGTGTACTGCGTGCTGCGGGGGGGCAGCCTCAGCTTCTACAAGGACGCCAAGGGGGCGGGGGCCGGGGCGCCCTACCACGGGGAGCCCCCCGCCCGCCTGCGCGGCGCCCGCTGCCACCCCGCCCTCCACTACAAGAAGCGCAAGCACGTCTTCAAGCTGGGGTAGGGACGGGGGGGGGACACGGGGGGGGGGGGGGGGACACACCGGGGGGGGGGGGACACACGCGGAGCGGGGGCTGAGCCCTGTCCCCCTCCCCAGGCTGAGCGACGGCAAGGAGTATCTCTTCCAGGCCAAGGATGAGGTGAGATGGGGGGGGGGGGGGGGAATGGGGGAGGGGGGGAGTGGGGAGGGGTTGGGGGGGGGGGAACGGGCGGGAGACACCCCCCTCGCACGCGCAGACAGGCGTGCGAACAGCGGGGCACGCGCAGACACGCGTGGGCAGCCGGGCAGAGCCCCTCACGTCCTCTGGCACCCTCGGGCAACAACTCAAGCCCTCACACACCCTCCCGTGCCCGCTCACGCCCTTGCACGCCCATTCACAGCCTCACACACCCACTCATGCCCACTCGTGCCCCCCACACCCACTCACACCCACTCACGTCCTCTCACACCCTTGGGTGACCACTC
The DNA here is from genome assembly GCA_037962945.1 of Sarcoramphus papa. Taxonomy (NCBI): domain Eukaryota; kingdom Metazoa; phylum Chordata; class Aves; order Accipitriformes; family Cathartidae; genus Sarcoramphus; species Sarcoramphus papa. Next base: position 651,007 of record CM075618.1, on the reverse strand, counting down.
AAGCCCTCGCAGGCCCTCGCACGCCCGCTCACACCCTCGCGCACCCATTTGCGCCCGCTCACGCCCTCTCATTGCCCACTCACACCCTTGCACGCCTGCTCACGCACTCACGCCCTCGCACGCCCTCGCACGCCTGCTCACACCCTCACACGCCCATTCATGCACTCACACGCCCACTCACGCCCTCTCACACCCTCTCACGCCCTCACACGCCCACTCACACCCTCACACGCCCATTCATGCACTCAACACGCCCTCCCACGCCCTCCCACGCCCACTCACGCCCTCTCACACCCTTGCACGCCCGCTCACGCCCTCTCACACCCTCTCACGCCCTCACACGCCCATTCATGCACTCCCACGCCCTCCCACGCCCTCCCACGCCCACTCACGCCCTCTTATGCCCTTGCACGCCCGCTCACGCACTCACACGCCCACTCACACCCTCTCACGCCCTCACATGCCCTCGCACACCCGCTCACACCCTCCCATGCCTGCTCACGCCCTCCCACACCCTCCCACGCCCGCTCACGCCCTCTTGTGCCCTTGCATGCCCGCTCACGCCCTCCCACGCCCGCTCACGCCCTCTCACGCCCTCACATGCCCTCGCACGCCCGCTCACGCCCTCGCACGCCCATTCATGCACTCCCACGCCCTCCCACGCCCTCCCACACCCGCTCACGCCCTCGCCCGCCCTCCCACGCCCGCTCACGCCCTCCCACGCCCTCCCACGCCCCGTCCCGCCGGCTGACGCCCGCCGCCGCCGTTCCCCGCAGGCGGAGATGAGCACCTGGCTGCGGGTGATCCAGGCGGCGGCGGCGGCCGCCCCGGTGCCGGCGGGGCCGCGGGAGGGGCCCGCGGGGGGGCCCGGGGCGGGCGGGAAGGGGGTGGCGCGGGCCATGAGCATGCCCCCCGTGCCGCCGCCGCCGCCGCCGCCGCCGCCGGCCGAGGGCCCCGCCGCCCCCCGCGCCCGCGAGGGGAAGGAGAAGGAGCGGGAGAAACGCTTCAGCTTCTTCAAGAAGAACAAGTAGAGCCGGGGGGGGCCCCCCCGGGACGCAGGGGGGGGGGCCCCGGCGGAGCCGATGGAGGGACGCGGCTGGGGGGGCGGGGGGGGGGTCCCGGATCCCCCCACCCCCCCCCGCCCCGGGGTCCCCGTGTCCCCCCGCGTCCCGGTGACGTCCCCGCGCAGCCCCCAACCCCCAATAAAGCGACTGTAGAGCCCGGGCGGGCCCTGACTGCGCCGGCGGGGCCGGGTGGGAATGGGGCGGGATGGGGGTGGGATTGGGATGGGGACGAGGACGGGATTGGGATGGGGATGGGGATGGGGGTGGGATTGGGATGGGATGGGGATGGGATTGGGATGGGGACAGGGATGGGATGGGGATGGGAATGGGGACAGGGATGGGATGGGGACAGGATGGGGATGGGATTGGGATGGGAAGGTTTTGGGATGGGGATGGGATAAGGATATGGGTGGAATGGGATGGAGATGAGGATGGGATGGGAGTGGGGATAGGACTGGGATGGGGTGGGATGGGATAAGGATATGGGTAAAATGGGAATGGGATGGGGACAGGGACAGGATGATTTTGGGATGGGAACAGGATGGGGATGGGACGGGAAGGTTTTGGGATGGGAAGGGGTAAGAGTATGAATAAGATGGGAACGGGATGGCGATGAGGAAGGGATGGTTTTGGGAGGGGGACGGGATGGGGAGGGAACGGGCTCGGGGATGGGCGGCGGGTCGCTGGGGCCGGCGGCGGGGCGGTACGGGTGCCCATGGATCACACCAGTGCTCCCAGTACGGGACACCAGTACCCTGCGCGCCCCCCCCCCCGTCCGCCATCAATGGGCCGCCCCAGCCCCCCCCCCCCCCCCCCCCCCCCGGGGAGGCCGCAATGGACCGCTCCGCCTCCCTCTCGCCCCGCCCCTTCCCTCCCACGATTGGCTGCGGCGGCTCCGTGGGCGGGCCCACCTATGCCGGCCGTGAAAGGGTGACGGTGCGCGGCGGCGTTTGACGGACAGCGCCTCTACCCAATGAAGGCGCGGGAGGCGGAGGCCGAGCCGGGTAGCGCCGCCGCCATTTTGTGAGGACCGCGCGGCGGACGGGGCGCAGGTGGGGGCGGGGCTGCGGCGGCGCCGGTACCGGGAGGGGGCGGCGGGGCCGGGGGGGGGGGGGTAGAAGGGAAGGGAAGGGGGGGGGGGAGAGAAGTGGGGGGCAGGCAGGCAGCGCTGCCGGCGGGGCCAGGCCGGGCGAGCGCGATGGCTTGGGCGCAGGGCCTGGCCCCGGCCCCGGCCCCGGCCCCGGCCCCGGCCCCGGCCCCGGCCCCGGCCCCGCTGAGGCGGTCGGTGGCCTCGGGGCGGGGGGGAACGCACACACAAGGCCGCGGTGGGGGGAGCGGGGCCTCAGCCCCGGGGAGGGGGGGGGGGGGGGATTCGGGGGGGTTGTGGGCTTCGGGGCGGGGCTCTGCCCTGCGGGGGGGGGGGGGCAGAGGGCTGTTGGGGGGGGGGGGCAGGGTTTTGGGGTGTTTCTCGGGGATTTGGGGTGTTTGGGGGCACAGCCCTGCGGTGGGAGGGGGCAGGGGGCTGCTGGGGCAGAGGTTTGGGGTGTTTTTTGGGGAGGATTTGGGGTGTTTAGAGGCCCTGCTGCTGGGGCAGAGGTTTGGGGTGTTTTTTGGGGAGGATTTGGGGTGTTGGGGGGCTCTGCCCTGCGTGAGGGGGGGGGGGGGCACAGCCCTGCGGGGGTCTGCACCCCCTCCAAGCAGGGATTGGGGTCTGGGCCCCCCCATATTGCGGGGGGGGGGGGACAGGGACGGAGAGGGCGGCGCTGGCACTAACCCCCCCGCCACCGCCGCGGTGCTTCGGCGCAGGCTGGGCGAGATGGTGAAGCTGTTCATCGGGAACCTGCCGCGGGAGGCGACGGAGCAGGAGATCCGCTCCCTCTTCGAGCAGTACGGGAAGGTGCTGGAGTGCGACATCATCAAGAACTACGGCTTCGTCCACATCGAGGACAAGACGGCGGCCGAGGACGCCATCCGCAACCTGCACCACCACAAGCTGCACGGCGTCTGCATCAACGTGGAGGCCAGCAAGAACAAGAGCAAGGCCTCCACCAAGCTGCACGTCGGCAACATCAGCCCCGCCTGCACCAACCTGGAGCTGCGGGCCAAGTTCGAGGAGTACGGCCCCGTCATCGAGTGCGACATCGTCAAGGATTACGCCTTCGTTCACATGGAGCGGGCGGAGGACGCGGTGGAGGCCATCCGCGGGCTGGACAACACCGAGTTCCAAGGTGACGCGCGGCGGGCTCGCGGCGGAGATCCGTGGGGAGCGGGGATGGGTCTGGCGCTCGAGCCCCGTGGGTCTCCGGGAGGATTCCCGATGTTCCCGTTAGATGGTTTCACTCCCTTCCAGCTCCGGCTGTGCAGGTTGGGGATGCGGCAGCAGCATCGGGGCGACCGGCCTGCGGGCGATCCTCGGCGACACCGCGGCCGGCACCACGCTCGGCTCTGCGGCAGAGCGGCACCGCTAGGCTCGCCCGCCCTTCCCCTCGCTGGAATTAAGTGCAAATGGGGGTTTTTGTTTAGGTGTTTTTTTAGTTTTTATTTTTTTTTGCATTCCAGCACCCCTCGTGCCGTGCAGGGCACGACCAGGGCCAGGCCGGCGCGGTGCAGCCGCTTTCCCGGCAGCCGGAGCGAGGGCAGGGACGTTTTGGGGCTGGGCCGGGGGAGGACGGGACTGATCCATCTCTGACTTAACCCAGCACGGCCGCCCCGCAGGAGGATCCCGACGGCGAAGTCCCAACTCTTGTGCCGACGGCCGCCGCGCCTGGTCCTGCCGGGCCGGAGCAGCGGGTCCTGCCCGCGCGGCGTGAAGCCAGGCTGCCTCCCGCCCTTGTAGCGTTGCCCTGCCTGGTAAGAGGGTGAGCGGAGGCGCCCGATCCCGCGCCGGCCGCGTCCCCGCTGCCGGCGGCACGCGGCATCGCTCGCTCGGGCTCTCGACGTGCCGCCCCGGCCCCTCACCCGGCTCCCAGATGAGACGCGGCGCGGGCGCTTTCGCTGGCAGCCTCCGCCTCTCGGCCTCTCGCGCGGATGCAACGGCGGGGCCGAGCGTCCGGATTCGAGCTCGCAGCCGAGCCTCGGCGGCGCGGTGCCGCCTTCTCGGCGGTGCAGTGCTGATGGCGAGCGTGTGTCCCCCCCGTCCGGAAGCGGCGCCGGCGGGCGGACCGGGTCGTCAGGGAGGCGTCCGGCGCTTCACCCCGAGCGGCGATGGGGCTGGGCTCGGCCCTCTTGGTTCCCGCCGGGGTTTCGGCAAACCCCGCTGCCCTGATTCCGGGTGTTCCCCAAAATCCTTCTCCAGCCGGGACAGCGCAGCCGCATCCGGAGCTCTCCGGCCGCGGGGCATCCGCGCGACCAGCAAGCGCTCCCGGCTGCGCTTGGCTTGCCTCGTGCCGCGCTTCAGGCCGGCCCCTGTCCGAAGCCTCGTTTGCTCCGGGGCGGTTGTCCGGCGTCGCATCCGTCTTGCAAGGAGCACGCTGGCGGGAGCGTTTTCCGGCGGGAAGCTTGCCGTTGATACGGGGCCAGCGGCGCCGCCGGCTGATTCCCGGGCTGCTGCGGCAGCACCGCCGCGTGCTGGTTGCCGGCATTAAGCCGTCTTCGGCCGCTCGCCGGGGTAGTCGGTGGCTCGCCGGCTGGCTGAGCCGCCAGAGCTAAGCCGTCCTGGCTTAGCCCGGGGTGGCTGGTGCGGGCAGCGCTCGGTCTCGCTGGCAGAGCCCCGTCCCCGGCAGCGCCTTCCTGGTAAGTCGGGTGGCCGGCGGCCGGGAGGCGGCTCCTGCTCGAGCCCGTTGCGGGCTCCTCCTGCGCCGGGTCGCTCCCTGCCGCGGTGCCCGGCGCCGTCGGAGGCTGCGTGGGGGGGGGGGGGGTGTCAGGGGGCTGCGGCCGGTCCCGTCCCGCCGGTGCCTGTGGTTGTGACCACGCTGCCGGTGCGGCCTCACTGATCGCCTCCCTCTCGCGTCTCTTTCCTCAAGGCAAGCGGATGCGCGTGCAGTTGTCCACCAGCCGGCTCCGGACGGCGCCCGGGATGGGAGACAAGAGCGGCTGCTACCGCTGCGGGAAGGAAGGGCACTGGTCTAAAGAGTGCCCGGTAGATCGCCCGGGGCAAGTGGCGGACTTTGCCGAGGCCTATAACGAGCAGTACGGAGCCGTGCGCACTCCCTACACCGCGGGCTATGGGGAGACCGTGTATTACGATGAGGCGTACGGCGGGATGGCCGACTACTACAAGCGCTACCGCGTCCGCTCCTACGCCACGGCCTCTGCGTACGACGCCTACGCGGAGCAGACCATGGCCCAGTACTCCCAGTACGCCCAGTACTCCCAGGTCCAGTCCTCGGCCATGGCCGCCACCACAGCCATGGCCAGTCGCATCCCCACCACCCTAGACGCGTACGATAGAGCTCTGCTGCCGACCCCGGGCGCGGCGGCCGCCGTCGCCGCCGCCGCCACCGCCGCCGCGGCGGCCGCCTCCTCCACCTATTACACCCGGGATAGAAGCCCCCTGCGCCGCACGGCCGCCGCGGCCACCACCGTCGGAGAGGCGTACACGTACGAGCGTGGGCAGCTGTCGCCGGTCTCCTCGGTGGCCCGGGCCTCCCTCTACGACATGCAGCGGTTCGGGCGGGACCCGTACGCGGACCGGGCGCGGTACTCCGCCTTTTGAGCCGGAGGTGAGCGTGTTGGCAGGTCTGGCGCGCGGCGCTCGGCGCCTTGCAACCGGCGGTGCCTCCGGGCATCGCCGGTGGGGGGTCCCTGGCTGCTGGAGATACGGGGCATGCGTGTGTCCCCCCCGGCCCCAGTTGTGCCGGTCGAGCGTCTGCGCCTCGATGCGAGCCGGGATGAAGGGTCGCGGTGAAGCAGACGGGCCCGACCGGGGTCTCGCCAGGCGTTAAAGCCCAGGCGCTGGCTCCGGATGCTCTGCCCGGTGAGGACGTGCCGTGGCAATCGGTGCTGCTGCCGGGAGCCGGTTGGTGCCGGCGGATCGCTCTCCCTCGGGGCTCCCGCTGCCTTTAATTAGCGTCTCCCGGCAGCCGGGGCCGAGCCCTCGTGCCTGGGTGCCATCCCGGCACAGTCACCGTGGGGTGGGGGGGTTCCCGCAGAGCCCCCAGCCCCGTGTGCTGCGGCTGCCACGCACATCCCCCGGGAGTAGCTCCTGTCTGGGGATGGTGCTCCCGGGCTCTGCCCGGTAAAAGCCACCAGCAGCCGGGCTCCCGCCCCAGCACGGGTCCCTCCGGGATGGCTGCTGTCCCTGACACACCGCCGCGGGCGAGCCGGAGCCACGGGGGCTCCCGGCAGCCCCCGGCACGGGGTGGCCACAGAGCCCCCCACCACCGCCGCATCAGGACTCTGGTTGCTCTCAGGAAGCCGGCAGCTCCTCCGGGCGCCCGCCACCGCCTCGCGCCGGGGTTCGGCACAGTCCCCGGCACAGTCCCGGCTGGCGCGGGGGTCGGCGCCCGCAGCGGGCGCCTGCGCCAACTCTGCTTTTCTCTTTCAGGTAAGATATTTGCGGCTGGACGTCGGGTTCCCGTCGCACACCGAATCGGCACCGCGCGTCTCGGGCTGCGCCGGGCTTCAAAGCGCAGCCGGGTTCAGCTAACGAGTCGGTTCCTAACGGACGCTCAGCTTCTTCCCAGCCTGGTCAGGAATAGCTCACCCCCCCCGCCCCCCAGCTTTCCGTTCTTGGTTGCCAGGATTTGCTTTTCAGGTAGTTTGGGGGCCCCCGTCCCCCCCCTAGCTGGTCTAGGCTCAGGTCGTGAGCGAGCGTAGCCGTAGCCGTAACCGCAGCCGTAGCCGCAGCGCCAGCTTTGCTTTGCTTTGCTTTCCCGCCCCCGGCCAGCGCGGAGTCGCTCGCTCCCGGGCTGTAGCTTCCTTTATTCTTTCTTTTTTTTTTTTCTTTATTTTTTAAGAGGGTGAATAATCCACTCGTAGCTTTTTAATACGAAATGAGGTAGCTGACTCAAGGCCGCCACGCCGCGCTCCCCCTGCGCCGTGCCGCGCCGGCGTGGGAGGGCCGACCTCGTGTTTGGAGCTCGCCCCGCGCCCGCCGTGGTCTTTAGCGTCCCCCGACCCCACTTTCCGGTAAAATAAACTCAAATTTTTAACAAACCCCGCTGGCTCCGGCACCGGTTATTTCTCTGGCCTGGATTCGCCCCCACCCCTGCCCGTAACCTCCTGCGCTTACCGGTGCTGCCTGCAGCCCTGCCTGCAGCCCTGCCTGCGGCCGAGGAGCTCCGGGCCGGGATCCCCGCTGCAAAGGAAGGGGCGGATGAGTGGGGAGGGGAGCGGGGCAGCCCCCCCCAAAGGGGACCCCCGGGCCCCACGCTGCCCTGGCTAACAAGCGGGGCCGCCGGGCTTTAACGACCCCCCGGCTCTCGTCCCGGGGCCCCCGTGCAGGGCAGCTGCCCCCCACCTTCCCTGTGCCCCACTGGGGCTCTTCCTCCTCCTCCTCCTCCTCTCCCTCACGGCCGGCTCATTCACCTGCCCAGGGCTGGCTCGCTGGCCCCCAGCAGCCGGTGCCGCTCCCCCCGGCCTCTCGGTGTTCGTTAAGTAACGACGGTGGGCCCGGCACCGTGCCTTGGTCGACGGCCCGGCCCTTCGGCTGGTCTCTGGGCCGGGGTTTTGCGGCGGGAGCCCCGAGCTCGTCCTCAGCCGCCGCGTTTCCTGGGCGATTCCGCCTCCGCTAATTGCCTCCATCTCGTCAGCCGCTAATTGCCTCTGTGCGATCGCCCGCCGGCTGCTCCGTCACCGGGCTGGGCTGGGGACGGTCCCGGGACCCGAGGGTGCGCGTCCCCCGGCGCCTGCCCTGGAAAACGAGGGGGAGAAGCGTTAGACCTTTCTGCCCGGCTAATTACCGCGGCGGTTAACGAGCCCCAGCCAGGCAATAAGGCACCGCGGCGGGCGGCTGTCCTCCCCCCCGCCGTGGCACAACCGGTGTTAAAAAACCACCAGGACCACACCGTGACCCGTCCCCGGCTCGGGGGAGAGACGACAGGACAGAAAGCGCTTTCGGAAGCTTTAATGGCGGTCGCGGCAGCGAGAACAGCCGGGGCAGGGCGGCAGCCGGCTCTGCCGCGCGGTGCCAGCGGCGCTGGGCGATACACACACAACCGGCCACCATGACTGAACCGGGGCCGGAGTGAACACCGACCTTGCTCTCGCACGCACGCAGCTTCTCCTCTCCAAACCGGCTTTTCTCACCCCAAAAAAAAGGCACCGGGCACAGGTCAGGGGCTGGAGCGCCGGTGACGGCGTGCGCTCACCGCGGTGTACAGTCGGACAACACCGCCCAAGTCCAGCGGTGCCGTTGGCAACGCTCCGGTGCTTCCCACTGCCAGCGAAATGGCACTTGTGCTCCCAGTCTGCCTCTTCTGCAGCGGAAAACCGGCTCCGGCACTTACCGGTGCCGGGGCTGCGGCTGGGGCCGGCGCCGTGTGACCCGACCGCACACAACCAGGGTTTGCTGGGGCAGTCAGCGACGGTGCCACCGGGAAACGGCCACCGTAGCCGAGGGCGGGAGCGGGCAGATGGACGCGAGCAACAGCCGTGGGTCTGGCTGCGCCACCACGCCGGCGGTATCAGCCCCTCGCCGGAACAGCGGTGGCGCTGCCGGTCCCCCAAAGCACCGGGCTGGGAAAGAACCAGACGGGAGACAGTTGGGAAACGGTGAAGAGCCCAGCGTTTATTTACACTCGTACAAAACCTCGCTGCTGCGCCGAGCCCGGCGCCACGCCGCAGACGGACGCTGGAAAAGGGGGAAATAAACCCAAAAAGGGGAATTTGTGGTATAAAAAGAGCGTGGGCTCTGCCGGCGGCAGCGCTCGCTCGGGTTATAAACCGCTACCGAGCGCCGGCGGTGCCGACGGCCGCGCGTGCCGCGAGTGAGAGACGGTTCCACGACGCTACGGCGGGAGCCGGCGAACCACGCGCCCGTCGCCCGCTCCCCCCGCAGGAGCACGGCACGCTTTCCAACTGTAACCGCGGATCCTTCTAAAAAACTCAAAAAAAAGAGAAAAAAAAAAGAGAAAAAGCAGCTAAAAAATAACTGTCCCTGCCCCCGGCGATGACAGCCGGAGGTGGCAAACCGTGCCGGGCACAGCAGTGGGCGGCGAGGCGGAGCACCGAGCACGAACCCGTGGCGACGCAAGCGGCCTGACCCCCCCCGCCCCGGTGCTGCCCAGCTCAGAGGCGGCGCTGGTAGCCCGAGTGGACACGGGCGGCGGGCAGGTAATCGCCGTAGCCGCCCGAGTAACGGGCGTAATCGGCGTGCGCTTCCGGAAGGCGGCGGTAATCCATCGGGGACTTTGTCGGCGACCGGCGGTACGCGAGCGGCGAGTCCGCTAAGCGGCGGTAATCTGAGAGGTCAGACAGACGGCGCTCGGAACCGTACCTGGTCGAGAGAAGAGACAGGTGGTGAATGAGGGGGAGGGCGCCCGAATCTGCCGCCGGCGGCGACCGCGTCCCACCCGGGGACGCACCGCTGCAGCGCGACACCGCCGGGCTTCGGGCAGGCAGCACCGCAGGCAAAGCCGGCGCAGGATGGGGAAGCAGCGCCCGGCGCGCCCGCAAGGCGGACGCTGGGCGCCGGGGGAGGCCCAGCCACCGGTGAGCATGTGCCGCCGGCTCCCCCCACCCCAGACGAAGCCCCCCATCCCCGCCCCCCCAGCGCAGCCGGTAGGCGAGGCGGGGGGGCGAGCCCGCCCACGCGTGCCCCCCCGGAAGCCAGGGGAGGGGGTTACGCGGGGGTTCTGCGCCGTGGGAGCGGAGCCACCGCGCCCGCGTGCCGGCACGTGGCGCCCGCCCTTCCGCACGCCGGGTGTTAGCGAGCCGCGCCGGAGCTGAGACTAAGCCCCGAGCCGGGCGCCGGCATCCACCGGGGTGGCGCAGAGCGACTCGCGCGGCCGTCCGTCCCCGGCTCGGCGCCGTACCTTTTTGCCAGAGCGGATGATTTTTTGTACGGGTCGTCGTAGGCGGCGCTGCGAGGCGGGGAGAGGCGGGTGCGCTCGTAGGGCGGTGCGACGGCGGCGGCGGCGGCCTGCGACAGGCCCAGGTAGGAAGCCGCCTGCTGCCCCAGCTGGCTCGGCCCGTCGTAGGCGCTGCCCGGCTGGGCTCGGTAGGCGGCCGCCAGCGACGCGGAGGAGGCCTGCTGCGCCGGGTAGGACGCCACCATCGAGCCGGAGGCCTGGGCCCTGTAGGCGGCCGTCAGCGGGGCGGAGGCCTGCGCCTTGTAGGAGGCGGCGGCGGCGGCAGCGGCCTGGCTGCCGTAGGAGGCGGCCAGCGAGGAGGCCGCCTGGGCGCCGTAGGTGGCGGAGAGCGCGGCGGCGGACTGGCTGCCGTAGGAGGCGGGCAGGTTGGCGGCGGGCTGGGCGCCGTAGGAGGCGGAGTGGCCGGCGGCGGGCTGGGCGCCGTAGGAGGCGGAGAGCGCAGCCGCCGGCTGGGCGCCGTAGGAGGCCGAGTGGCCGGCCACGGGCTGGTAGGCGGCGGCGGCGGCGTGACTGGCCACCGCCTGGGCGCCGTAGGAGGTGGCGTGCGCGGCCACGGCCTGGGCGCCGTAGGAGGCGGAGAGCGCAGCACTGGGCTGGGCGCCGTAGGAGGCGGCGTGGCCGTCTACGGGCTGGGCGCCGTAGGAGGCGGCGTGGCCGGTGGCGGCAGCCTGGGCGCCGTAGGAGGCCACGTGCGTGGCCACGGCCTGGGCGCCGTAGGAGGCGGCAGGGCCGGCGGCGGCCTGGGCGCCGTAGGCGGCGGCGGCGGCGGCCTGGGCGCCGTAGGAGGCAGAGTAGCTGGAGGCGGCCTGCGCCCCGTAGGAGGAGGCCAGGGCGGCGGACTGGACGCCGTAGCCGGAGAGCTGGGAGGCGGCAGGCTGCGCGCCGTAGGAGGCGGTGGCCTGGGCGCCGTAGGAGCCAAGGGAGTTGGCGGCGGGCTGCGCGCCGGAGGCGCCGAGGGAGACGGAGGGCTGGGAGCGGTAGGCGCTGCCCAGCGAGGCGGAGGGCTGGGCGCGGTAGGAGGCGGCCTGGCCGGTGGTGGGCTGCGGGCGGTAGGCCACGCCGAGGGAGGCGGAGGGCTGGGCGCGGTAGGTGGCCCCCAGCGAGGCGGAGGGCTGGGCACGGTAGGCGGCCGGTTGCGCCGTCATGGGGAGCGTCACCGCCGCGTAGCCGGCCCGGGTGGGGGAGCGCCGGAGGGGGCTGCGGTCCCTCCCGAAGTAGGAGGGGGAGGCGGGCCTGGCCTGCGCCTCGAAGGCCTCGTACTTGCCGGCGCCGCCGGTGCCGAAGCGCTGCTGGTAATCATAGAGGGAGGAGGTGGCGGTGTAGCCGGCAGCGGTGGCCGAGGGGAAGGCGGCGTCGGCCGCCCGGCGCTGCTGGTCGAAGCCCTCGATCTTGGGCTGGAACTTCTCGCGGTACTCCAGGCCGATCCTCTTGCTCTTGTCGAGGCCGAGGGCGGGCGGCAGGGCCTGGCCCGCGCCCTTCTTCTGGACGTTGGTGGAGAGCTCCACGTTCACTCTGCGCCCCTTCACCTCCTTCCCGTTTAGGTTTTCGATGGCAACCTTTGCATCTGCTTCGTTCTCCATGTGAACAAATGCATAGTCTGATAAAGCAGCAGACAGAGGGTTATCAGTGGGGGGAGAAAAAACAATTCGTTACAGGATCGAACGCTTAACGAGACTCGCCGGGACTGCGGCACCGTGCGGCTCGGCAGCGGCGGGACAGGCGCCGGGACGGGCTCTGCCGGCCCCGCTCCGCTGCTGCTGCTGCTCAGGCAGCGAAGAGACAGAACCACCTTCATTGGCTTCCGCCCCACAATTAATCCGGCCGGAGCCTAACGAGCCCGGCCACCCGCCCAGCGTCCCCCGGCTCAGAAACACCCCGGCACGGCTTTTTTGCTCCGTTTTCCCCCGTTTTCTTCCTCCCTTCGCCCGCACCCACCACAGCCGCCTCTCCCTGCGCCGAGGGAGCTCGGCACCCTGCCCCACGGCACGGCGGCCTCTTGCCGCCGGCGATTCCTCCCTACCCGTCCTCCGGCACGCAGGGACAAAGAGCCCCGGGAGGGCAGCGCGGCCTCGCCGGCGCCGTGGGCTCAGCCGGGCCGTCCCGCCAGTAAGCGGAGCAAAGCCAGAGAGGGCCGGCGCCTGCCGAGACACCGAGACGTGCCGAGGGGGACGCAGCGCCAGCAGGAAAAGGAGAGAGGGAGAGGAGAGAGGGGGGGGAGAAGGAGAGGGGAGCGCCCGAGCACAGCCTGCGGCACCGCACCCCCAGCCGAGCGCCCGGGCCGAGGCGAGGAGCCGGGCGAGCAGCGCGGCACGAACGCGGCACCGAAGCGGAGAGGCGTCGGAAAGGAAATGGAGAGCGAGGCGAGGAGCAGTAGAAGCGGGACCCGGAGTGGCCGTGCCGGGTCTGCGGCGGGAGAGCGGGTCACCCGCAGCGCCGCGGGCAGCCTGCCCGTCCCCCAGCACAGCTCTCGCCACAACACCGTGCCCGCGCCACGTCTGGTGGCCGCCCACGGCGCTCAGGCCAACGGTTTCGGGGTTTGGATGCCGCCACAGTAGCCAGGGGGTCACCCCCACGGCACGACGGGTCCGGGAGGCCGGCACGGGGCGGAAGGGTGGCTCCTCTCGGCAACCCTGCGGCGTCCCCCCTGCAGTCACGGACCAGGGATCACCGTAACCAGTGCCGCCGGCAACAGCCCACTTTAGCCTACGGCCAGAGGGCCGGCGTACGGCTCGGCCGGGGCAGCCGGTCCGAGGGAGCGCAGCACGCTCGGAGCATCACTCGCCGAGCAAACCCCATCCCGGTACCTCAAGCTCCAGCTAAACGTCAGCACCGCTTCGCCCATCCTCCTGCGTGTCCCCACTCCGCTCCACCATCCCGCCCCTCCCTGGCTCCCGTCCCACATCCACGTATCCCGTTCCGGCAGCCTATGGAGGGAACGTCTCCTCTGTTCACCCTCCCACCCTCCTGCCATCCCCTCGGGCAGCCGCCGCACCCCCAACCCCTCTCTGGGGGACCCCACAAATCGGCCACCGGCCGAGGGCACGCCAGAAACTTTTGGCGTGGGTTGGGGGCGGTTTCTGACGGGCTCCGCTGGGAAGCTGCGTCCTGGCGGGACGGAGCCGGTGGGCCTGCGACCTGGGACGAGAGAGCAGAGGCAACAACATCACCCTCCCGGGAGGCGGAGGAGCCGGCGGGGACGCCGCCGGGGCAGGGGGGGGGGGGAACAGGCACCTCGGGCAGCAGCCGCATGACACGGGGCTGACACCTTTTCACATCAGGGTCAGGGAGAAGGTGGGGTGACGCCGTCCCCCCCCCAGTCATGCCGTGCTGCAGGGTCCCCGATCGGGAGCCGATCGAGCCCCCTCGGGAGTTTGACGGCGTGGTTTTTTTTTTACGGGCTTCGGCTCTCCCGCCTCGGCTGACGCTCCGCGTCGGAGCGCGTTTGCGGAGGCGAAGCTGTGGCAGAGTCGCAGCGGGACAAGGGGAAGCGCCTCACGTCAGGGAACAGTTACGGAGGCGGCAGCAGCGGGCAGGGGGTTTACCCCCGCCTGGGCCACGCCGGGGCTGGGGGGAGGCGATGATGGAGGACGTGGCCTGGTTGGAAAGGCTGGAGAGAGGGTGCACGGGGGGGGGGGTTTAAGGGGGCAGAGGGGAGGGATGGGGTCTGGGGAACCCAGAAAGGCTCGCACGGCTCCGGCTGGGGCTGGGGGGCGGCAGGAGGGCCCAGGTCCGTGTGCGGGGGCGCCGGGGCGGGGAGGGGGGGGGGAAGCCGCAGCCAGCCAGACGGAACACGGGTCACCCGAGCCGAGAGCAGGGGGCCGGAGCGGCTCCGAGGACGGAGGTGAGCAGCGAGCCGGCTGCGGCGGGGACTGAGCTCGGCGAGGGCTGCGGGGCGGCCCCCGGGGGAGGCGAACAGGCTTGTGCGGAGCCCCTGTCCGCGGCGGCGGGTCCGGTACCTTTCACCACGTCGCATTCGACGACGGTGCCGTACTGCTGGAAGAGCGAGCGCAGCTCGCCGCTGGTGCAGGCGGCCGAGACGTTACCGACGAAGATCTTGCAGGTGTTGGTGGGCCGAGGCCGGGAGGGCTCGACCACGATGCGGCGACCGTGCAGCTGGTGGCCGTTGAGCTGGGTGATGGCGCGGGCCGCCGCCGCCTCATCCCGGAGATGCACGAAAGCGAACTGCTTCATGAGGGCGATGCCGAGCACGGGCCCGGCGGCGCCGGCGAACAGCTCGCTCAGCTCCTCCGCCGTCGCCTCCTCGGGGACATTGCCCACGAAGAGCTTGATGCCGGGGCGCATGGTGGCGGCGGCAGCGGCGGGGGAAGAGGGGAGCGGGAGCGCAGAGCCGCGGCGGCCTCCACAAAATGGCGGCGTCTCCTCAGCGCGGAGCTGGAGCGGCGGCCGCGCACTGCGCCTGCGCGCCGCCTGCGCGCCCTCTGCACTGCGCCTGCGCGCCGCCCGCCGTGTGCGCGCCCCCTCCACTGCGCCTGCGCGCCGCCCACTCCCCCTCCCCACCGCCCCTGCGCCCCGCCCGCCCTCTGCGCGCGCCCTCTCCACTGCGCCTGCGCGCCTCCCTCCGCCCCGCCCACCCCGCTCTCCCGCCGCCACCGTCGCGCCTGCGCTCCGCCCGCCCACCGCCCCCTCCTCACCCCGCCCACCGCCCCCTGCGCCCCGCCCCTAACCACCACCGCCGCGCTGGCCACGCCCACCCTTAAAGGGGCCGCTGCGGCCCCGAGGGATGCGCAGCGCCGAGCACCGCAGGGACGAACAGCGCCCGGTCCCGGTTCCCCCGAGAACCGCAGAGGCCGCAGAGCGAGTTTATCATTTATTGCTGTCCTGGGGGCAGCTCCTAGAGGTGGGGGGCCGGGGTCGCCATGGGGCTGGGGGCCGCCGTGGGGCCGGGGGCCGCCGTGGGGCTGGGGGCTCCCGTGGGGCCGGGGGCCGCCGTGGTCCGGTCCCGCTCCTCCCAGAGGGTCAGGCCGTCGCAGGAGCAGACCCGCTTGGGGTTCTGGAAGAGCCCGGCTGCGCGGGCCACCACGCCGCAGGCCAGCCTGGGGTGGGGGGAGAAGGGGAGGTTGAGGGGGTGAGCGGCCCCCTCCTCAAAGCCCCCCCAAATCCCACCCCCCCCCCAAAACACTCACCCCGGCCCCGAGTTCCCCGTCACCCGGGAGAGCGGGTGGGAGCCCCGGCCCAGGTCGTCCTCACCCGCGTCCACCACCACCGAGCGCCCGATGATGTCCCAGACCTGGCGGGGGGGGGGGGGTGGCGGAGGGGGGGTTGGAGGGGGCTCAGGGCCCCCCAGAGCCGTGGGGCTGGGGTCGGACCCTGCCCATGGCCGTGGGGCACAGCCCAGACCCCCCCCTGCCCACCCCCAGCCATAGAACTGGGGTGGGGACCCCCCCCCCGGCCATGGGACCGGGGTCAGACCCCCCCCACGGCCATGGGGCACAGCCTGGACCCCCCCCCCGGCCATGGGACCGGGGTCAGACCCCCCCCACGGCCATGGGACCGGGGCCAGACCCCCCCCCCAGCCATGGGACTGGGGTCAGACCCTCCCCACAGCCATGGGGCGCAGCCTGGACCCCCCCCCCAGCCATGGGACTGGGGTCAGACCCTCCCCACAGCCATGGGGCGCAGCCTGGACCCCCCCACAGCCATGGGACCGGGGTCAGACCCTCCCCACAGCCATGGGGCACAGCCTGGACCCCCCCACAGCCATGGGACCGGGGTCAGACCCTCCCCACAGCCATGGGGCACAGCCTGGACCCCCCCACAGCCATGGGACCGGGGTCAGACCCTCCCCACAGCCATGGGGCGCAGCCTGGACCCCCCCCCACGGCCATGGGAGGGGGCCAGTCCCTCTGTGCCCCCCCCCTCGGCCTCACCTTCAGGCGCGAGTCCTCCATGCGGAAGCTGGCTCTGCCCTCGGCGTCGGCCCAGATGTTCCCCAGGTCCCCAACGTGCTGCGGCGGAGCAGGGTGGGGGGGTCAAGGGGGGGGGGGTCCAGGAGCCCCCCACCCCACCCCAGCCCCATGGAGCGGCCGCGGCCGCCGGCTCACCCGGTGCTGGTCCTGGGGTCCCCCGTGGCATTCCCCGTCGGGGTTGAAGTGGCCCCCGCAGCTGCGGGGAGACACGGGGTGAGACCCCAGACCCGGGGAGGGGGCAGGGGGGGTGTCCCCCTGTCCGTGTGTCCCCCCCCCCGCCGCCGCGGTACCTGTCGCAGGGGCGCGAGAGGTCCCCAAATTCGTGGACGTGGATCCCGTGGGGACCCGGCGGGAGCCCATCGACGGCGCCGTCCACCAGGCACCGCGTCGGCGAGACCTGCAGGAACCGCACCAGGCCCCGCACCGCACCGGGGCCGGCCAGCGCCGCCACCGCCGCCCCCAGGCTCGCTGCGGGGAGGAGACGCGTCGGCACCCCAAATCCTGCCACACCCCCCCCCACCGACACCCCAAATCCCACTCACCGTCGTCGCAGCCCCCCATCCCCTTCAGCACCGCCCGGCGCCCCGAGTTCTCCAGCAGCTCCCGCACCCGCTCGGCCGCCGCCGCCGTCTCCACCAGCACCGTCTGCTCCTCCAGCCGCAGCTCCAGCAGCCGCACGCCTGCGGGGAGGGAGACGGGGTGACGGAGACGGGGGGGGAATTGGGGGGGGGGGGGGGGGTCCCCCGACTCTGGGGGGGGGGGATGGGACGGGGGGGGGGGGGGCTCACCCGGGGCTCCCCGCAGCGCCGCCCGCACGGCTTCTGCGCAGCCTTGGCACCGCATCTGCACCGCGAACTCCAGCTGTGGGGAAAGGGGGGGGGGGGTCAGCACCCCGTGAGGGGGCCCTGCACCCCCAAACCCTGGGGCCTGGGCCCTGCACCCCCAAAACTCCTGTAACCAGGGCTCTGCACCCCCAAAACTGCCGTGCGAGGGGCCCTGCACCCCCAAAACTCCTGTAACCAGGGCTCTGCACCCCCAAAACTGCCGTGCGAGGGGCCCTGCACCCCCAAAACTCCTGTAACCAGGGCTCTGCACCCCCAAAACTGCCGTAAGCAGGGCCCTGCACCCCCAAAACTGCTGTGCAAGGGGCTCTGCACCCCAAAACTGCTGTAACCAGGGCTCTGCACCCCCAAAACTCCCCTGCAAGAGGCCCTGCACCCCCAAAACTCCTGTAACCAGGGCTTTGCACCCCCAAAACTGCCGTGCAAGGGGCCCTGCACCCCCAAAACTCCCGTAACCAGGGCCCTGCACCCCCAAAACTCCCATGCATGGGGCTCTACACCCCAAAACTCCCGTGCAAGGGGCCCTGCACCCCCAAACCTTGGTGCATGGAGCCTTACACCTCCCAAACTCCCATGCAAGGGGCCCTGCACCCCCAAACCTTGGCTGCATGGGGCCCTGCACCCCCAAAGCTCCCGTGAAAGGCGTCCTGCACCCCCAAAACTCCCGCGGCCAGGGCTCTGCAGCCCCAAACCCCGAGGCCCGGCCCCCGCACCCCCAAATCTCCCCTCGCACGGCCCCCGCGGCCCCCGCCCGCCCCGCGGAGCGGCCCTGACCCGGCAGCTGCTCCCGCTCGGCCCCGGCGCCGCCATGGCCGCCGACTCCGCCTCCGGAACCACCCGCGGGGCCACCGGGGCGGCCGGACCGCCCTCGCGACGGACCGGAAGTGGGTGAGCCGAGGGAGGGGGGTGGGATTTGGCGGTAGAGCCACTTCCGGCGTGCCGTCGCCATGGCAACAGCGAGGTAGGCCGCAGCGTCCCGCCGGGCCCGGGGAGGGGGGGGGGGGGTCGTCGGGGGGGGGGGGGGGGGGCCGGGGGGGCTACTGCCGGTCGGGGGGGGGGCCCGCCGGGGTGGAGTGAGGTGCTTGGGGTCCCCAGAGGTGTTTGGGGTCCCCAGGGGGGTTTGGGGGCCCCGGGGGGGGGAGCACAAGCGAAGGTGCCTCCTCGGGGGGGGTTTGGGGGGCTGCAGGCCGCTCGGGGGGGCTCACCCCTCCACCCGTCCTCCCCCCCCCGGAGCCCCCAGACTCCCCTGGGGGTGCTGGGGGGCTGCAGAGCGCTTGGAGGGGCTGATCTGCAGCCCCCGGCCTCCGCCGCCAGCCCAGGGACCCCCGGAGCAACCGGTACCCCCCGCCCGGAGCCCCCCGCCGCCGAGAGCTGCGCCGGCACCGCCGGGCTGCGCCGACCCTGCTCGCTGCCGGAGCAGAGGGGGGGCCACCGGCTGCCGGAGGAGCTGGGGGTGTCGCTGCCCCCTCGGCGCCTCTCCCCAGTGATGGCGGTGCCCCACCGGGAGCCACCGGCCCCCGAAATCCCGCCGGGTGCCCTCGCGGTGACGGCGGATCTGCGGCGGCTGACGCGGCGAGCGGCCGGCGAAGACGGGAGGGAGGCGAGTGCCGGCCGCCAGCTGCCGCCGCTCCTGGCAGCGCTCACCCGCCGCACCGAGGACGACGCGCGGCTCCGGCAGCTCCGGGGCCTGCGGCTGCCGGCAATACCGCGGCAGGGGACCCCGCCGCCCCGCCAGCACCCCGGCCCCGGCCTGCTCCTGCAGCCCGGCACAGCCAGGCTGTGGGTGCCACCGGGCAGGGCCTTCACCGAGGGGGTGACCCTGCGGCTGCACCCGCCGCTGTGCCGCGACACCGGGGGGGACGCCGGGCTGGACCCCCTGGGCATGCAGGAGCTCTACCAGGAGCTGGGCAGAGCCCTCCCTGCCGAGCGGCTGCGGTTCCACCATGAGCCCCTGGTCGAGCTGGCAGCCACCGCGGCGGATCTGCTTCCCGTGGGCGAGTGGGGATGCCAAAATGCCGGCAAGCCGCCGCGGCATGGGGACGCCCGGCACAGGCAGCAGCAAACTGCCTGGGTCTTCGACGACTACCTCGAGTTTGTCGCGGCCACCGGCTCCGACTTCCTCCACGCCATTTTCCACCTGCGCGACGGCAAGGAGGAGCCGGTGGGAGCCCCGCAGCCGTGCCGGGAGCCGGCACCGGCACTGGCGGAGCCATACGAGAAGGGACTGTGGAAGCCGGTGCTGCCAGAGCCGGCGCCAGCAGGGCTGGAGCGGCTGCAGAGGCGCCTGTGCCGGCTCTGGGCCACGCTGGGTGTCCCCAGCCAGGAGAGGCTGGAGATGGCGGTGAAGTACGGCACTGGCAGGGCCCTGGCGCGGCTGCCGGCGGCGCTGGAGGCGTGGGAGGCGGCGGCCGGCAGCATTCTGCAGCGGGAGCTGCTGCTGGCACGGCTGGAGCGGCTGGAGGAGCGCGGCTCCGACCCCGGACGCTTCTTCCGCAGGGGCCCGTCATCGGTAACGGCACGTGCCGGCGAGGCGTGTGCCCGCGGCCGCCTGCGTGCCGCGCTGGCCCGGTGCGAGGCGCGGCTGTCGGCCACCCTGCGGCACCTGTGGGACGGCTTCGGGGACGTGGTGACTTTCCGGGGACGCCCCTACGCCGAGAAGATGTGCCGGGATGTGGTGGAGATGCTTTACTGGCTGCAGCAGCGCCGCCGCGCCGGGGCTCTCCAGGCCGCCCTGGGGGGGCAGCCGCGGTATCACCCCCCCGGCACGGCGGGCGCCGAACCGCCGGGGCGTCAATAAAGCGCGGGAGCGCGGCGTTGCGGGGGTCCCCCCCTCCCGCCGGGGGGGGGGTCCCGGCGCCCCAGCCCCACCCAGGCACCGCTGCTGAAAAAATACGTTTATTCACCCCGAAACGAGCGCGGACGAGGGGGGGTGGCAGGGGTGGGGGTCAGCGCCGAAACGGGGAGCACTGGGGGACGCGGCAGCCGCTGGGGGGGGGGAGAGGGACCCCCCCTCTTTGTCCTTTTAGGGGGCAGGGACCTCCCCTTCTTGTAAATGGGGGCCCCCCCCTTGTTGCAGGGAACAAGGGGACCCCCCCTCACAGCAAACGGGGGGACCCCCCCTTTGCAGGGGCTGCCCCCCACTCCTGCGTCCCCCGACATCGGTGGCTGACGCAAAGCTGGGGGGGGGGGGAAGCCGGGGTCAGGTCCCCCCCCCAAAGGGACAGAGCCCCCCAAGAAGGACAGAGCCCCCCCAAAGGGACAGAGCCCCCCCAGATCTGGGGAGGGGTCTCAGCCGAGGCCGTCCTTGACCTGCTGGATGATGCGGGCCCGCACGGCCCGGGCCTCGCTGGAGGTCTGGCCGGGGGGGGCCGGCGGGGGCAGGTCGGGCTCGCTTTCGGGGGGGGGGAGCCCCTCGGGCAGCTCCAGCGGCATGCGCCGGCGCAGGGCGATGTTGTGGAGGATGCAACAGGCTAAAAAAATCTGACAGACTTTTTGGGGGGCGTATTGCAGGCACCCCCTACCCTTATCCAGGCAGCGGAACCGCAGCTTGAGGAGGGCGAGGGTCCGGCGCAGGACGGCCAGCGCCTGGTGGTGCAGCGCGTTGTACCGCTCCTCCGCCGCGCCGCGGGGCGCCGGGATGGGCGTCATCAGCCACGGCTTCAGCGGGTAGCTCCGGTCACCTGGCGGGGGGGGGACACGGGGGGTCAGAGAGGTGGGGAACCCCCACCCAGAGGGCTCCCCCAGACCCCCCGTGCCTCCCCCACCATCGCTCACCCGCCGCTGGGACCCCGCCTCGTACCGCCGCCCGTGTCCCACCCCGCCACGCCCCGCCTCACCCAGCAGCCAGGCGCCGTCGGGCCGAGCCCCCTCCAGCAACCGGGCCAAGGCTGAATTCTCCAGGACGGCGGCGTTGGGGCAAGAACCAGGGAATTTGGCCACCACGTTGGTGATGGTGCCGGCGGCGTCGCACACCACCTGCATGTTCATGGAGTGGTAGTTGCCGGCGTTGCGGTAAGCCGGCTCGTTCTCGGAAGGAGCCCGCAGCGCCACGTGCATGCTGCCCACCAGCCCCAGCACACCGGGGAAGGCGCCGGCGGTCGCCCCGGCGTAACCGGGCGGCGGGAAGGCGATGTACCGCGCCGCCCGCCGCTGCAACGCCTCCAGGAACTGCGCCAGGCAGTTGGACATGGCCGACTGGCTGATGCCGGTGCTGTCGCGCGTGGCCGTCTGAAAGGAACCGGAGGCCAGGAAGGTGAGGGCGGAGGTGACCTTGACGGCCACCGGCAGAGCGTGGCTACGGCCCGTCAGGCTCTCCAGGTCGGCGCCCAACTCCCGGCACAGCCCGGCGATGGCCGCCTTATCCAGCCGGTACCGTCGCAGCACCTGCTCCTCGCTCAGGTCCAGGAAGGAGCAGCGCGCCCGGTACACCCGGTGCTCGGGGTAGAACCGTCGACGCCGGCCCCGCTTGCGACGGGGGGACGGGACCCCCACGGGGACCCCCCCGGCCGCCGCCGCCGCTGCTGCCTCCCCGCTGCGCTCCCGCACCCGCCGCAGCAGCAGCACCGAGTCCGACATGGCCCGGGGGCGGGGCTAAAGGCGGTAGAGGGCGGGGCTAAAGGCGGGAGAGGCGGGGCTAAGGCGGGAGAGGCGGGGCTAAGGCGGGAGAGGCGGGACTGCGTGCAGAACGGCACAATGTGAGAAGGGGCGAGGCCCTAATGGAGATGGGCGTGGCTCTAGAGTAGGGGCGGGGCTCTAAGGTGAAGGGCGGGGCCGTAGGGAGAATGGCAGGGCCCTAGGGGAGAATAGCGGGGCCCTAGGGGAGAGGGGCGTGGCTCTAGGGGAGAGGGGCGTGGCTCTAGGGTGAAGGGCGGGGCCGTAGGGAGAATGGCAGGGCCCTAGGGGAGAGGGGCGTGGCTCCGGGGTGGGGCGTGGCCCTAGGGGAGAAGGGCGGGGCGCGAAGGGGCGGGGCTAGGCCCGGTAAGGGGGCGGACGGTCCCGGTGCCGGTAGCGGTCGCGGGGAGTTCCCGGTGGCGGCGAGGCCCCGGTAAGGGCAGGGGGAGTCCTGGTGAAGCCTGTGCGTCCCGGTGCCGGTAGGGGCGGCCAGCCCGCTCTGTCCCGGCCCTGGCCCCGGTCCCGGTCCCGGTCCTGATCCCGGTGGGGGCGGGCGGTCCCGGTCTTTCCCCCCCCCCCCCCCGCCCCGGCCGACCCCGCTCCGCCGCTCCCGCCGCTCCGACCCCGCCGGACTCCGCGGCGCCGCCAGGCCACGCCCCTCCCCCCCGCCCCGATTGGCCGCCACCGGCCTCACGTGCCCGGAAGGTCACGCCTCCCCGCTCCGGCCCCGCCCTCTCACCTCCGGCGCGCCGCGACACGCGATTGGCCAATGGGCGGACGGGCGCGCTCCGAAGCCGACTTCGTCCGGCGCCGGGGCTGGGCGGTGCCCCGCGGCGTCTCGGCCAATCGCCTCGCGCCGTCCCGCCGACCTCCGCCAATCAGCGGGCGCGGTGGGCGGGGCGCCGAGGGAAGGGGGCGCGCCGCGGGGTGGAGCCGAAGCCGCCGCCATTTTGTCGCCGTCACCGTCCCGGCGAGAGGGAGCGCGGTGCCGCGGTGAGGGCTCCCGGGCCGGCCTGGGGGGGGACCGGGACGGGGCCGGGCCCTGCGGCCGTGGGGGCAGAACCGGGGCCTAGGCCTGGCGGGGAGGACCGGGATCGGGGCCCTGCGGCCTGGGGAGGGGACCGGGACGGGGGCCTGCGGCCTGGCGGGGAGGACCGGAGCCGGACCGGGGCTCCACCCGGGACCGGGGGTGGGGGGGGGGGGGGGCGTGAAGGGTTCCTGGCTCGGGGTCCTCTCCGCGCCCTTCGAGAGGGAGCCAGGGTCTGGGGGGCTTCCCCGGGAGTGTCGGGTCCCAGCATCGGCGTCCCCGTGGGGGGGCCCGGTGGTTCCCGCCTCTTCTCTCCGCGCCTCGACCGACCGGGGACCCCCTCCATGTTCCCGGGCCCTGGGGCGGCTCCCACCCGGCCCAGCCCTGGTATCAGCCACCGGAGGGTGAGGGGCACCTTCCCCCGGCCCTGCCCGCAGGGAGAGACCCCCCCCCTCCCGGGCAGGGGAGCGGTTCTGGGCCCGGGGGTGAGCTCCGGCCCCTCGCTGTGAAGCCAGGGATGGGGGGGGGGGTCTCGGCCGAGCCGCCCCCTGAGACGCCGCTTTCCCCCCCCCCCCCCCGGCGCAGGCTGGGCGAGATGGTGAAGCTGTTCATCGGGAACCTGCCGCGGGAGGCGACGGAGCAGGAGATCCGCTCCCTCTTCGAGCAGTACGGGAAGGTGCTGGAGTGCGACATCATCAAGAACTACGGCTTCGTCCACATCGAGGACAAGACGGCGGCCGAGGACGCCATCCGCAACCTGCACCACCACAAGCTGCACGGCGTCTGCATCAACGTGGAGGCCAGCAAGAACAAGAGCAAGGCCTCCACCAAGCTGCACGTCGGCAACATCAGCCCCGCCTGCACCAACCTGGAGCTGCGGGCCAAGTTCGAGGAGTACGGCCCCGTCATCGAGTGCGACATCGTCAAGGATTACGCCTTCGTTCACATGGAGCGGGCGGAGGACGCGGTGGAGGCCATCCGCGGGCTGGACAACACCGAGTTCCAAGGTGACGCGCGGCGGGCTCGCGGCCCTGGGCTGGGATATAGGTAGCGCCGGGCCGGGCCCGGAGGAAGCGGGGTCAGGTAGGAGAGGAGGGCGCGGGGAGAGCTCCTGCTCCAGCCCCGCTCTCCCCGGCGCCGCTCCGGGAGGGTTTTCCGCCGGCATGGGGCCGGATCTGCGCCGCCGTCGCTCGCCTGGGGGCCTCGCCTGGCGCCAGACCTCACGCGCGGTGGCCGCGGCAGCTGACGGCGCGAGGGGCAACCGGCGCGGCTGCAACCGCCGCCGTGTTCTGTGGGCCTGATCCAGCCCCAGGAGCGTTCGGTGCCTTTTTTTCCATCTCGGCACTCTGGGCTTCGGCTCTTGCGGGGCGAGCGAGACGGTGCGCGGCTTCGGAGAGAGCCGTGTCCTGCTGCTGGCGCCCACCGCGCTCCCGGCAGCGCCGCGCTGCTTCCCGGGTTGCTTGGCCGGTGGCCTTTCCGCGGGCAGCGACGTCCCCGGGGTCGGTGTCGGCACGGTGGCGTTGTCTCGGGGCAGAGTGCGGCTCCGTGGCATCAATTTTTGTAGGAAAAGGCTGAGATTTGTCCCAAAAATGGCAGGTTTGGCGCGAGCTCCGCTCCTGGGGCCTCTCCCCGGGCTCACGGCGCGGCCGGGACCCGTGGGGTGTCCCTGCTCCGGTCTGTGCTGCCGGCGGGCTGGGAAGTTGGGGGGAAAAAGGGGCGATAAAGGGAAAGCCGGCGCCAGGGAGCTGCAGCCGGACCCCGGTGCCAGGCTGGCAGTGCCCGGCGGTGCCGCGTCGTTGCCTGAGCGCCGCTTCCCGTGTCCAGGCGGTGCCGGGGCGACTCTTCCGCCGCCCCGGCTCGCGGTGCTGCCCGAAACCGTGGCGAAACCCCCCCCCCTTCCCCGCTTCTGTGGGGCGCAGGGTCGCCGGCGCAGGCAGAGGCGGTTCGGTTCCCTCCCTGCCCGCAGAGGTGCCGGCTGGCGGCTCGTCGGGGAGCCCCGGGGAGAGGTGCCGGCCGGTGCCGGCCGCCCTCCCCGCCGCTGCGGTTAACCACAGCCTCTCCCCTCTTGCGTCTTTCCTCAAGGCAAGCGGATGCGCGTGCAGTTGTCCACCAGCCGGCTCCGGACGGCGCCCGGGATGGGAGACAAGAGCGGCTGCTACCGCTGCGGGAAGGAAGGGCACTGGTCTAAAGAGTGCCCGGTAGATCGCCCGGGGCAAGTGGCGGACTTTGCCGAGGCCTATAACGAGCAGTACGGAGCCGTGCGCACTCCCTACACCGCGGGCTATGGGGAGACCGTGTATTACGATGAGGCGTACGGCGGGATGGCCGACTACTACAAGCGCTACCGCGTCCGCTCCTACGCCACGGCCTCTGCGTACGACGCCTACGCGGAGCAGACCATGGCCCAGTACTCCCAGTACGCCCAGTACTCCCAGGTCCAGTCCTCGGCCATGGCCGCCACCACAGCCATGGCCAGTCGCATCCCCACCACCCTAGACGCGTACGATAGAGCTCTGCTGCCGACCCCGGGCGCGGCGGCCGCCGTCGCCGCCGCCGCCACCGCCGCCGCGGCGGCCGCCTCCTCCACCTATTACACCCGGGATAGAAGCCCCCTGCGCCGCACGGCCGCCGCGGCCACCACCGTCGGAGAGGCGTACACGTACGAGCGTGGGCAGCTGTCGCCGGTCTCCTCGGTGGCCCGGGCCTCCCTCTACGACATGCAGCGGTTCGAGCGGGACCCGTACGCGGACCGGGCGCGGTACTCCGCCTTTTGAGCCGGAGGTGAGCGCCGACGCCGGGCGGGCCGGCCCCGGCACGGCTGCCGACGGGGGAGCTCGGCTCCCACCCGGTGCCGCGGAGCGAGCGGCGTTCGCCGGGGCTCCAAGCGCCGGGGACGCTCGACCGACACCAGGCACCGCGGCGGCCGTCGGTCCCGTCCGGCGGCACCGGTGCCGGCAGCTAACCGGCCTTCCCCTGGCAGGAGGCGACGCCGCGGCGGAGCACCGCGGACCACCGGGGACTCGCCGACGCCCCAGAGCCCCCCCCCAAGATGCCGCCGCGTCAGGTCAGACGCGCCCCGGGCCGCCGCTGCCGTCACCGCCGCGCTCCCTCCCTCGTCGCCGGGGCCGCGGACACCCACCCACCCACCCCCCTCCCCACCCCTCACCGGAGCGGGCACCGTCGCTGCCGTCACCGCGTCCCCGTCTGTCCCACCGTCCGTCCGTCCCCGCCGGCGGTGTCCCCGGGCCGGCGCCCGCCCCCCTCTCACCTCTCTGCTCTCTTCCAGGTCCGGCGGCCTCGGACGGAGCCCGCGCCCCCCCCCGCCGCCTGCGCCCCCCCCCTTCCCCTTTTTTTTGTACGGAGCTTCCCCCCCCACCCCCCGGGCCTTGCTGCCCCCCTCCCCCGAGGATGGGTGTCCCCCCCCCAGCCCCATCTCCCTCCCCCCCTCACAGCCCCCCCAGCCCCCCATTTTCCAGCAAAATAAAGGTTTTCACCGACTCTCTGTGTCTGCTTGTCCTTTTTTTGGGGTGGGGGTGTCATTCCCCCCTCCCCATCCCTGGGACCCCCCCCATCCATCCCGGGCAAGGCTGAGGGGGGCGGGAGGGGCGGGTTGTCCCCGGGGGGGGGGGGAGGACACACTGCCCCCCCCCCCCCCCCGCCCCGTTTTTGGGGACCATGGGGCCGGGACGAACCGAGCGGAGGTGGAGGAACGTACACGGCCCCATTTCGCTGACGGACCGCCGGACCCTTTTTGGCGCCGCGGACTTTTTTTTACAGCCGCTTGCTTCTTGTTTCCACCCGGGAGTTTATTTCCATCCGGGTCCGTTTTCTCGTCACGTCAGTTCCGGCGCGGCGCCGTCTCCGCAGCGACCATGGCGCTGAACGCGGGTGCGGGCGGCGGTGGCGGGGCCCCCTCCCCCCCCCCCCCGGGCTCCCCTCCCCCCCCAGACCCCCGGGGACCCCTCCCCCAGCCCCTTAGGTCCCCCCTCCTGCCGGTCCGAGCTCCCCCCCACCCCTTCCCGGGGCCGGGTCCCCGTGTTCCCCCCCCCCCCCCCTCCAGGCCCCGTTCCCCGCCCCGGGGCCGCGTTCCCCCCCCCGGTGACCGGCTTCCCCCCCCCCCCCTTCCCGTTGTCCCGTAGGCGCCGAGGCGGCCCCGGGCGCGGCGGAGCTGGAGGCGCGGCGGGGGCGGCAGGAGCGGGTCAGCCGGGCCATGGGGCAGCTGCTGCTGCGGGGGTACCGCATGCTGGGGCGGTGCTGCCCCCACTGCGGGGTGCGCTACGGGGGGGGCTGGGGGGGGGGGGAGGGGAGCGGGGGGGGGGCTGGGGGAGGGGATGCGGAGCTGGGCACGGGGCAGGGGTATGGGGCTGTGTCCGAAGATGTGGGGGCTGGGAATGGGGCAGGGCTGTGGGGCTGAAGTTCGGGGCTGTGGGGCTGGGCTGTGGGGGTGGGAATGGGGCAGGGCTGTGGGGCTGAAGTTCGGGGCTGTGGGGCAGGGCTATGGGGCTGGGTTTGGGGCTGAAGGGCAGGGCTGTGGGGCTCCCTGTGGGGCTGGGTTCTGGGCTGTGGGGTTGGGAATGGAGCAGGGATGTGGGGCTGGGTTTGGGGCTGAAGGGCAGGGCTGTGGGGCTGGGAATGGGGCAGGGCTGTGGGGCTCCCTGTGGGGCTGGGTTCGGG